>JANKOD010000006.1:22054112-22073923 GCA_026284645.1 Erythroxylum acuminatum
TATAAATTTAAAAAATATCCCGAAACGGTACCCGGTACGACCGGTACCGATACAGTTCCGTTCCAGAGCCCAATCCGGTACCAAGTCCGGTACGGTATTCAGAACATTGGATTCAACGCAAAATTAAAAGCGGAAAAAGAAAATTAGTAACTTTGTATTTGAAACATTTTGATTTCCTTGTTAATTTTAAAATCGAATGTCGAATTTTATCCCAATAATGCCTCATTTTCCAATGCACAATTTAAACATGAAGTCTTCAACCCCCACAATCCCAACTCCCGTATTAGGTCATATTATAATGGATATGATTGTTTTCAACATTTTGGCATTCCAAGATCAATCAAAATTTGCAAAAATGTAGATCAGCCAGATTAGGTAGCCTACTTGTAGTTAAAATTTCAGATCAAGTTTCTGGCAAAGGGCCCTTGGCTTGGCATCTGGGAGGAGGGGAATTTTACTGCATTTCAAAGAAATAATCATAGTTTACAAGATTCGTACTTTACTGGATGCATATTCGTAACTTTTAAGATTCATATTTTACTAGAATGAAAATTAGATGAAATCTGTTATATGATCAAGACAGCCTAGAATCTGTCACTCATCTTAAAGCTGCTGCACTTGGTTTGTCCATGCCAGCATCCTTGATATGTTCTTTAGTGTTCTGACTTGCTGCAGGGCCTTGCTACGATGGATTTAACCAAGAAATCAGATTGTGTTATCATTAACTTGACAATAGAGATTAAAAAGTGTTGTAAGTCACTCAAAATTCAGAATCTCCAACACTGAAAACGACCACAAGAGATCCTGTCCTTCCTAAGTTGCAGGCTCTCTGATTTGGGCATCTGTACCGGACTTCCCATGAAGTCACGTTGCAATCTGCAGGTAATGTTAGGCTGTCTATGTTACCAACGATGTACATGCAACTGTATAACTTCATTGGAAACTGTTCCAACATAAGTTATGACTTACACAGGAAACGAGAAAGATCCAGTGCTACCAAATGATTGATTGGAGTCGCTTGACTCAACCGATACCATCCCTTCGTTTACTGTCTCCTCCTCTACTTCGTGCCTTACTGTTTCGCTGGTATAAGGTGGCTCAATATCCAAGTTGGTCTCTTCCTGAAAAGAACTCGTTAGCTTTTGTAATCCTGTGATAGAATTTGTTTGAATACCGTCAAAAAGCAAAAAGATTCTGAAATCGTGTTCATCAGAGAAGCCCTGGGGATGTATATTAATGGAATACATACACGAGGTTTTAAATGGAAACTGAGAGAAAACAGTAAGGCCAATGTTACATGTTCAACAGGAATAGTAGTCTCTTGGTCGTTACTTGTAACGGCAATGTTAGGCGTAATCTCGTGGTTGCTTTCTTCGACTGTTTCTGCGACCTCATCGTGATAGAACTACATTTCCACTCAAAAATCAATATTTGACCTTTTTAATCGCTTTTACTGGTAATGACAAGCGAATTGAAAACAAGAAAGCATTATTGCAAACCTCTGGAGTGGCCACCCCTGGACTTACATGTTTGGAACCAAAGCAATCCAACGACTCTGACTTTCCATCTTTTACAACATCAAAAGCACCATCCTCTCTAAAACAGAATACTATATATTCCTCATCTTGAGCATGGTTAAAACCTGACCAGCTGCTTGAATCACTGCTCTTACTCCCCATTATTGAAGCATCGTTCCTTGCCTGTGTTTCATTTTCAGAGTTGATCTGTCTGCCGTTTTTGCGACGCCACCACGACTTTCTGTTAACCATTTTATTACCCCTGCATTCCTCAATACTCTCAAAACCCATAACTCTCATCTTTCTCTCTGTCTCCTGTTCATCATCTGCAAGAGCACAAAATAACGCAAAATACAAATGAAGAGTAATGCATTGGAATAAGAATTGATGGGTTCACTATCGCTTTAATATTGTCGTTTCTGATTCTAGGATTTCAGCTCTTAGATTTAGAGCCAAAAACTAATTTTGGGCTTTTAGTTACCTAGAGAAACCCTGCAAGCCGAGATACATGACAACCAGCCTCTCAATTTCCATCTTATAACTCTGGTGCACATATCCTCAAATTTAACAATTATCTGCAATCTAGCGAACAATAATGTTCGAAAGGAGAGGGAAATGGGCATTTGAATTTGAAAAGATTTAATTAAGGACTGCATGAATCAAGGAGTCTCACAGTGTCAATCCCATAATTATGACTAATGAATGTTCAGTAAATTGCACATGGGAAAAGAGATGATACATAGAAAAAGTTGCAGTTGGCAAACCAAAACCAAAGTTTACTCCTTTATTGCTATCCGAAAAGAACTCACCCACTTTTATTTTCTAGAAATAACAATCATAACAAGATGATCCCATCCATTACTATAACAAAACCTGACAAACTCAATAATGAATCACGGTTACGTTATACCCAATAATAGCATCCATTCGCTCGAAAGAGTGTGTGCTTGCCAAGCAGTACCCACGAGCAAGACGGAAAACACCAGTACCACCGACGACTGGGATCTCTCTGACCTCATTCGTGATGGGGTTCCGGCCAACAACGCTGAGTGTGCTACCATTATAAGGTCCTGTAACGAATCCTATTGTTAGAGTCATGTGAAGGCTAAACTCGTTCTGTTGTGAGGACATGACATATATCCCCTGAGCACGTCCCACTATCGTAGAATTCGGGTTGGGGTTGACTGTGAGAGGGTTGTCCATCACGTAAACGGAACCATACATGGCTCCGACTTGATCTGCTCTGGTGAAGTTCTGTGGACGAGCGACACGAACAGCAGTTGGGTTGTTTCCTTCGACGACATCGTGCATGTAGAACTGAATGTTGGTCTTCCTTGTCTTCATTCTCATTGCATCTGTCTTGGACAAGGAGAGCATGAGGAGTGCCGCAATGAGAAGCGGGACTCGTCCTTTAATTGCCATGGCTAAACGGCAAAAGTTTCTTCTTTTGGGTTTCAACAATGGCAATTAAGCTTGTGGAAGAGGGATGTGGTCTATGTGAATAACTGTACAATGTATACATAACTTACAGAAGAAAGCAGGTGTTCGTGGGTCAGAGTTTGGTTGGATTTTTTCTTTTATTTTGAAAAATAGTATGGTTGGATACTTGGATTTTTCAAAAGCAATGGAAGCGAAGCTTCTAACCTTAACCTGCCAGTCCTAGATAGATACGCAATGTTCCAATTCCAAGGGTATTGGAAAAGACTGGAGAACTTGGTTTGCACTGGTCAACATTCAAATGGTTGAAAGTTTCATTTTCTTTTGGTTGAATATTAATAGATATTTAGTTGTTTTTATCATTTAAAGGGCTTGCCCACATTATGTTGTTAAAGATTCAAAAGGTTGGTACCGGAGGAAGAAAACAAGAGCTGTACAAATTAAACCCAAAGTCAACATATAGAGAGGAGATTCATTTGAAACCAACCCAAAGTCAAAACATATGGAGAGGAGGTCCACCGTGCATGATATGATTAGGTCACAAGGTTGGAACTACTACGTTGATTTATTGCATGCCTTAATTTAATTTCTTACTGAATATTTATATGTTTAACGAATTTACCATAAGCTTAGAGCTTTTTGATTCTACCACTTAAAATTGAAAATAAAAAGTTATTTAATTTTTTAATAAACCAATGTCTTCTTAAGTTTTAATTACATACAATTAAGAAAATAAATCCAATAGTTTAAGTTTCTTAATGGATAAAGATTTGTGGAAAATATTTTTCAAAATTTAATTAAAACATATTTAAAATGTACATTTTTTATAAGTTCTTAAAATTATGATAAATGGGACTAGTAGTAGATCTATTAATTGAAAAATCTTTTAATTCCTAAAACCCTTTACTAATATCATAACAAACACTTTATTTTAAAAACTATTGAAATCAAATTATTAGATTGGTATTTAATTAAGATGTATTTAACTTTTTCATTGCGGTTTATCCCCATAAAAATTTAAATTAGTTTTAGTTTATGAAATTTTATACACTGTATAGTAAGTGCATACAAGTAGCTCTCTTGGAAAGAGTATAACGACTAGCACGGTATGTTTTCTTCCCCTTTGTATCATGAATTATTGTTTTGATATTCTTTGTCTCTTTCAATTTAAAACGTATTGCTTAAAATACGAACAGCTACCAATATTATGTTTTCCAAGTATAAAACAAAAGGTTCTAAAAAGGAAAAGAATCATAATCAGAACCATATAATATAAACCGAGATAATACATCACAAAAGAGCAAGTGATACCAAGCAAAAAATGGCTGCTAGTGTGTACCAATTGTCACTGTTATTTGCAACCATAACAAGAAAATAAAGTCTAGGATAAAAAATCAGCAGGCTTTCCAATCTTTATATTCTTCTCCGCCAGGAAACTAGTGATTGCATTCCTCTGCCAGCTTTTAAAACTCCTGCATTCAGAAGGGCAACGAGGAAAAGATAAACAAAATTTGTTTGTTTATCTCAAAGAACTAACAATCCTTTTAGATATGAAAACATTTTTATAAACGTAAACAAACCATAGTTAAACAGTGATTTAACTTGTCTCTCAAGTTCCTAATGCGGTATCATTATTATCACAAAAGTTTTTTATGGACCCACAATCTTCACTTGGAAGCCTATAAGAAAATCTAAACTAATATCCACAATAATAGTAATTACAAATAACAATCTGTGTTTCATGTCATATACAATCCTGGTAATGTTGACAACAAGAACTATATCAATAAATTATAATATGAATAACATAAATTAAAGAAAGAAGATTTAAGAATAAGTAGAAAGATAAAAATTTGTTTTTCCCTTTTTATTATATTTAGTTAACGCATTTGTTGTACTATTGTCAACTTCAATGGAGCCACCTTTAGTGATATTCCTTCAATCATATTAATGAAACAAGGAATTGCAGAAGTATATTTCACTATTAAGAGATGCTAAGGTATTTTCCATGTCACCCTTAGTTCATTGACAACTTTGCAGGTTCCTTCTATATTATTAGAGATTGTTTGTCTTATAACTCAAAAGGAAAAGAAGAGCTTCAGAGTAGGCTACGATAGTGTAGAAAGGAAATGCCATTATGGAAACGGACTAACTTGTTATCAAGGTGTGCCATAACTTCTCCACCAGGGAAAGCTGATTCGGTAGCCTCAAATTCAACTTTAGTTGCGTCTCTCCAAGTTTCACCAATGGCTGCGGCATCTTTTTGCAAATTTAACTGGCCAGGGTCTTCCATCAGCAAGGAATATCCAGAGAGCAGATGTCCTACCCAAACACCATCTTTCCTGAATCACAAAAGATTGAGTTTTTGCAACATGAACTTGATATAACAAAACAGAAAAGTATTGTCATCAATCTTGCACACAAAACTACCTCCATTTCCATTCAAGAAAATAAGCTAAATTAAGCTCCAAAGTCAATAACGAAGTAGTAACACAAGTTTAGACAGTCGGCATATTGTAAAAGTGGAAACTCATACAACAATATCCATGTGCCCTGGTTCATAATGCCCACCTCCTATTCCAAGAAGGATCTTGTTTCTACCATCATTCCTGCAATATTAGAGGAGCCAATCTGGGATTAAGAAGCACAACAAGAAGGATTGGCGAAGTACTTCGGTATCTTTTGCTCTCTTCATCTTCGTTACATGCTGGTTTATAGTGCTTTTAAAGTTCTTATTCAGACATTTTCATTCTCTACTTTGTGATAAAGTAAGACACAATAATCTAAGAGTAAATAAAGTTTACTCAAAGAACTGTATCTAACAATGATGGAATATTTAAATGTTCTAAAGGATTAATACTACATCACTATGCACATTTATGTTGCAGAACAAGCAATGAGAAAAATGTGACAAGAATACAAAAGAAGGTGAGATTGGGAGCAATTGAGTTTTTTCACAGAATCAACAAACAAAGTTCAGTTAAAAGTTTGAAAACACGATTGAAGAAAAATAGCTATGTACCTGGTCCAGTCTCCCACAGCATTTCCTCCCCCAAGGCCCAATCCTTGCCAAACTCAAAATTATGTAAAAGCTTAGTCATTCGGCTGACGTGAAAGAACAAGATTTTAAAGATTTAACTTTACACAAATGAAGGCAGTACTTTACATTCAATCACAACAAACAAACTTCTAATATTTGCTTCTCCAAAATAACCTGGCCTCTGATCTTATATAATGTACTAAGCACATTTGAAGATATTGAGGAACAAAAAGATCAGTAATCTCCCACCAAAAATACTCACCAGCAATAGCCTGTGCAGCATCCTGCCTTATCCAGTATTCTGCTGTACTACCTAAAGAAAATGGAAAAATGATTGTAATGAATCTGAAAAAGAATGACCAATTTCCAAAGGTAAACTGTGCTAAAATTACGCAGCTTTATTCAGTTGAGGAAAAATATCTTCTTTCTCTGTATATTTTCCCATTTCCACATTTTCCTTTTGCATGAAACACTCGGGTCTATGAAAGAGATAAAACTGTATTCATTCGTAAAGCATGCAACATATGAGGAGTTGGTACATTAAGTTGCACAAGCTTACCAATCTCCACAAACAAGGTTGGGGAATTAGTTATTGGACCATGATGGGTAGCCTCCGATGTGACCTGAAACAATGGGAAAAGGTTGCAATATATCTGACATGCTTTCAAGATTCTTTGTACTAAAGCAGGTAATGTGGCAGCAATAGTAATCAAAAAGTGAAATCATGCTAAACTACTGGAGTATCCAATTTAAGAAGCATTTTGATACTGAAGGTGACATTGAAAGTAGCTGTTAGCAGAATCTGCACCAGAAGTTACAAGCAGGTTAACTATTTTGACCCCATGTTGTGTTTGCCAGACAGTTTATCTGTCCCTTTGTTGCTTCTTTTCAGAGAAACTAAATAAGGCCTCATTTACTTAAATCGCAGGACATTTCAGTTCAAGGTTCTACTGCGAGTTTAGAAGTAGATAAAACAGAGGAAAACCCAAGAAACTCTGAACAAGAGACAGATTGGCCTCTCTTGGAGCTCACCATCTGCTCTATCACATAATTTTTCTCCGAGCCTTGCTTCCCATGCAGGAAAAAGCTCTAGAACATGTATTCCAGAGGGTGAAGAATGAATTATTTACTTATTTGAGTACTATTGATTAATTAGCTGGAGATAGTCTGTGAGGGAAAGCTGTCCCATGTGAAGCACAGAAACGGGGACGTTGAGAAGAACAAGAGAAATAATGGACTATTTTTCATTACCTGGTTGCATAAGCATTTGAAATTTACTAGACCTAGATGATGACAAAAAGGAGCAATTCAGCTATTGGAACATCAAAGAACAACCATGGAGAGAAGTGCTTATGGCTTAGAAGAAGGTGGTCTCTGCTAACTAAGCAATATCTGTATCGCTGAACTGCAATAGAGGACTTGATACAAGAAAACCAGAAAGTAAAAGAGAGGTTCGTGTCTAGTATGAATCTTCAATTAGTTTACACTTTCCTCATAATTTCATTTCCTTATCTGTTAATATTTTCCCCCTCTTTTGTCATTTAAGTTGCAGATTGCTGACAGGATATACAGTGATAAAAGTAAAGATTAATGTGCAAAGTGTTAACTGAAATTTGGAATTAGAGCACACTGAAATTTGGAATTAGAACGCACACACATTCTGTGATGGTCAATGACTTTAAAGCAGAAATTTAATATAGTTACTTGTGTAAGAACTTACCTAAAAACTTAGGTAGTAGCTAATGATTTCCACTTCATCAAATGACATTTGGACATGTGTTCCAACTTAGATGCTACATGGGAAATAAGTCAGAAGTGTATGGAAGGGATGTTGCTACAGTGCATCACAGAAACTAAAACTTTGTTCATGGTTATGACATCCAGGTTTAACGAATAACTATGTAGAGAAGGCTGGTACAAGAAAGCTTATAAGTAAGCTTGTTAGTGCAGAAGAGCATTTAACAGAGCGGAATCTACTCCGAAAGTTGAGAAAGTTATCTTGTTTTAGAGTCAAAATTTTCAACGTCTTAAGAATACTTTTCATCCATTTTAATTCATTTATAAAGAAAATAACTGAAAAGACATAGGATGAAGATAACACATTATCCTGCAGCTGCTTCCATACACGAGTTGTGATTTCTTACCTCAAACTCAGGAGTCAAATTATGGGATGCAGCAATTGTCCTCAGAAGCCTCAACCATGGACCAATTCTCGGATTAGGAGGCGCTGTCCATCCTGGCTTTCCACCAGCAGGTAGAGCTTCACCTTCGAGTATATGAGGGGTACCTAACACAGATTATAGTTTCAACGAACGTTAAAGCATATGGAATAATATTCACAAATAGAAAGTTCCTATAGGGTGAATAATGAGAGCAGGGCGGTTGGAGGAGGCAACATGCTTGCTAAGAAAAATGACCTCGTCCACAGACTCTCCAGTAGCTTCCTCCCAACGCTTGTCTAGGTGATCCTCTTGAACAAGATGATTGTGAAGCTTTAAGAGCCTCACCTCCCTATTTACAAAACTTTCTACATCCTAAACAAACCAATGTACATTGTAAAAAAGCCAAAAAGATAAGTAAAACAAATAACAGAACAAAATGATCTATGGGAATTGTCAAATCACTTAAAAGAAAAAGAAAAACCCTCTTGTTGCCTTTTCTCTTTTATCCCTTTCCATAACATCTCAAGCGACATCCTTCTTTTGTTGTCTTCAATATGAAATGACAATTAAACAATGAAATGAGAAAAATGGTGACCTACAACGGAGGACCTGGATACCAACCGGGCATGGCTAGAAGAGCCGACGCAGGGCCTACGGATGCTGGGTCAGGGGTTGTTGCCACCACCACAGCTACCATCTGCCTGTTTCCATTTTTTTTTTTTTCAGCGTTAGTTTCTCCAAGTCCAAAACTGACGGTGGCACGTGCAGATTGCATTGTTAAATATTGAATTATTAATACAGAGGTGCACGTGAGTGAGAGTAGAAAGAAGAAATGAGAGAAATAGAAGTCCGTACACTTAGCGGCGAATCGACGACGGTATCATTACCGGCGAACAAGACGGTGAAAGAACTTAAGCATCTCTTGACGCTCACCTTCCCTCCTGCCTCTTCCTTTCCTACCTTTCATCTCTTCTTCAAGGCAACGTCTTTTCCTTTTCAATATTTATTAGTCTGCCAAGATACTGTTTGAGTAAATAAGTTTGTGTGGATTGTTGTATCAGGGAGTTAAATTGAGCGTTGAGTGTGGATTAGGCACACTTGACACTGAGCCTGGTGATTTCTTTGTCCTCATTCCATTCACCAAGAAGGATCGTCCCAAAAAATCTGAATTTTCAAACAATCTACCTCCTCAACAAGCCTCAATTTCAAAGTTTGCGAATTCTGCTTATTCTGATATGGTGCAAGAGTTATCTTCCTTATTTGACAAGTCTGCTGGTGACAATACTCAGCAGCTTAATTATGAGCCTGGTAGAACTGATTTTGGACATAAAAGGAAGAGGGACTTTGAGAAATGCAATGATAGTTGTGAGGATGAGGGAGGCCCTTGTGCTTTTCTGTGGAAGGTATTGCAATCTCCAGACAAGAGCATTTTCGAGCAGCAGAACTGTCAGAAGTTTGTTGAGATTTTGCAATCAATGAATTGCTTAAGGAATCCCGATTCTCAGAGCTGTGCATTCTTGGCAATTATGGCTAGTGGTGGTAGAGGAGTTTTCGTGGACAATGGAGCCTCTTGTTTGTGTCCAGCATGGTTGAAAAGAATCTTGGAGGCATTTGCTTTTCTTATCATTCTCTCTGCATTTCTTCGAACGCAGAGGCAGGAAATCACATTGGCTCTATTGAAGGAGGCACTGGCACAGCTTGGTAAATTTGGCAGCCAAGTTGTTTTTGAAGATATAGAGCATCTTTCTCTTATTTGTCCTAAGGTAATCAATTGAACTTGTGAGGCCTTATTTCCAGATAACAAGTCCATGATTAGATAAATCTAATGTGTGGTAGTTAACTATCTATGCTGTAGAATCTACTTCAACTGCAGCAATTGTTCTAGTATTATTTCATTGATCTGTCAAATGAAGAATGATGCGACTTCTACATGTACATCCTATAATTAGACATTTAGGGGAGTGCGAGAGACAGATAAGAGAGATTTGAAGACGAACAAGATAGAAATAAGAAGAGAAAAATATATTGGTGAGCAAATAGAGTAGAAATTGAATCAAGAGAGTAGAAAAGAACACAAAATTACAACTCTACCAACGACTTCATGTCTTCTTTCAAAACATACCTCATAACCATACAATAGTGTCTTGAGACAGTCGGCTTCTATTTAAGAGTTCATCAAACCATTTCATATAATTAGCTGCACTGGAGCTTGCTTAAGTTTAGGAGCTGAGAATTCAAGTCATTCCTATTGTTAAATTTGCATTGGGCCTATGGGCCCACACGAGGAGGAAAGTTAGACCACACACAAGCCCAAGTAAGGTTCCATCGTAAAACTAATTGGCAATAGGTATAGTAGCTTACTAGGCTTATATGTTAGTCTTCTTTTCCCCTTTTTTCTTTGATATGGGACATTCACATGTGGGTATTCTCAACACTCCCCCTCACATGTGAGTCCCTTTTTTTTCACTTGGGCAATTTGGAGAGTTATGTAAACAATCCTTATCAGGGTTGAACTTCTAATTGAGGTCAAATACCCAAGGCAAACAGTACTGTTGGGCCACTTGCTCCATGCAGACTTCAAATCCTTCTCTAATTGCTTAAATGATGGCCCCCTTTTGGGGCAAACAGGAGGCCAAGATCTTCATTGGCTCTGATGTGATGTTAAATTTGCAATGAGCCTACGGGCCTACACGAGGAGAAAAGTTAGATCACACACAAGCCCAAGTAAGGTTCCATCCTAACCAATTGGTAATAGGTGGAGTAGTTCACTAGACTTATATGTTAGTCTTCTTTTCCCCTTTTTATTCGATATGGGACACTCACATGTGAGTATTCTCAATACTTATATGTGGAATATAGGCATTTCTCTTTAAATTAAACATTTACAATTGAAATCTACGCCTAACAAATGCTTAAAAGAATCCATCACATGTTGGATGGTCTTGCATGATTTTTTCTGTCATAACTTTATATTGGCTAATTATATTTGTCTTAATAAGCCATTTACTATCAAACTTTTGCTCTGCATCCCCTAATTATTAAATTAGTTCTTTACCTGTTGCATGGGAGATACAAACAATGTCCATAATCAACTACATATATGTTGTTTCTTTATTTACTTACTAGCAATTCACCTAGTTATCTTGCCAAGTGTGGCTCACACCGTTCTAGTTCTCAGAATGATATTTCACATATTTTTCCTTGCTAGATCATACAACAATGCTTATTTTTTCTTTAGGCTGTAGCTTTTGCTAATAATGATCCAAAGCTTGCAAAATCAGCTGAGGCCTTTGTCATCATCAACTCTGGAACTGAAGAAATGGATCAAATTGAAAACAATCATATTAGTGGTATTGGTGAATGATTATGTATGCCTTTTTTGCCTTTAATTGAGTTCATGTAAGCTTTTAACTTGCATCTTTTATGCCTTTTATTCCCAGGTCGAAAAGCAATGTCCTTGTCCAAAGCATTCAATTCTATGGAGAAACAAGAAACATTCTTTAGAAGTTATATGTGGGAGGCTACTAAATGTTTCATTGTATGGCGTACCAATTCCAAGCACTCTGGAATTTTCAATTTCTAATGCATCTTTATTTTTCAACAATGTACCTCTAGATCAAAGAGCAATTACTAAATGCAAAAGTGGATATGAAAGGGAACACTTGGGCCATCTATTTCTATGCATAAACTAAGAGATAAGATGCCGTTGAAAATTTTTGGTTTACTTTATTGGGGCTACTTTAATAATCTTCAATCTAGCGTTATTTCATTATTGGCTATATCTTTGAAATAGTTATAAAACATAATAGTATTGTGATTTGGAAAATTTGTTTCGCCATTCAAATCTTTTATGGTTTAACTAAGTAATAAATTGCTCCGTATATCTGCATATATTTTAGGATCATGAACATTCCTCTCAACAATGTGTGACTATGTGGGGCTGTCATGATACATTCAAATGTTACGTGCTGTTTAATGAGCCTACTTTGTGAATTCGTGCAATTTAGAGTAAGTTTGACTGAATTGATATTTTAGGAAGTCAGCCAAATTATTTAGTTGTTTGCAATTATTGGACAGGTATATGAGGTTATAAGCTGTTGTGAAATACAATTGTGCAGGTTAACAGAGGTTCTGGTTTTTTCAATGATGAGTTCATTTAGTAAATAAATGCGGCTTGTAGTGGCTTGTAGTGTGTTTGTTAACATTCCAACCTCTCCTCAGCCCATTCCGATCAAGCCCATTAAAGTGTATACCCGTAGAAATAAGTTGGGACAGGGGAGTGAGAATATTGCTGCCATGTAGGCAAAGGTTGTTAGGAGGTAGTTATGGAGAGAGAATGAAGAGAGGGGAATATTAGCAAGGGAATGAGTGTAGAATGATTACCTATCGGTATTGTTAGGAATTTGGCCTGGATTTCCAGGAGGGGGAGCTTGCTCCAGCAGTGAACTATCTAATTGTACCGATATATCATCAATACAAGGCAATCTCTATAGAGGTTCCTAACAGTGTTTGTTTTTCTCTCTAACAATGACCATCACAGCTACTTCCCAGTGATAATCAGCAAGTTAAGAGCATTGCTTTAGGAAGATTGTGCAGGTTTTATGCTTGAATGTATACTTTAGCTGCATCTAAACTGATGATAACATTGTTCTTTATTTTCCTTTTCAAATGGCTTGCAATATTTGAGTTTTTTTCAGCCCAAATTGGATTGATGTGTTAATTTTTTTCACTATAAGTTCTCTTTTTATTTTGCATTGACCGGCCAGTCCTTTCCCTTGTCTTGCATTTTACTTTTAAAATCAGGCATTTGACAGACATCACCTTAGATAGTTAATGATCAATTATTCTTTTCTCCCAGCAGTCTAAAAGTGGAAATGGGAAGGCAATACTCTTTTGTTTGGAGGACATGATCAAAGTTGTGAATGAAGGTGCCATTAAAACTAATCGAAGTGAAGCTAAGTCAATAAAAAGAAGAGAATCCTCAACTTCAAGCTCTCACTCATTTCATCAACGATGCCATGTAGGTTTTCATCACTGTATTGAACTATCATGTTTTGGTCTTTTCCTTTTTCTCTTTTCAACATTCATATGAAGCTTTTTGAAAAAGTGAATGTTGGATATAAAATTTTTATATAATAATTTGCTTTTGGCAATTTTCCAGTTATACATTACTTGCCAGTAGCATGAGTCTCTATCTGTGCCCTATTGTCTTGTAATGATGCTTTGGTTGAGTCTAAGCAAATTTGATATCAAATTTCTAGTATTCATGCCTGAATCTCAAAATAGAGATAAGTTCTTATTGAATTTTGTTACTTGTTAATCTTTCAAACCAGAAGTTCCTTCAGGAACATTATTCTCTGCTAATAAAAAGTAAAACCACCGAGTTAATCACCTTTTTAAACTTAGCAGGAGACAAATCAATTACTACCAGTTGACATGGTTCAACATCTCAAAAGGGGCATTGGATCAAAAGGACAGGTTACTCCACTTTCTAGTAGTTCAGAATCTACGTACAGCAACATGTTCAACTCTAATGAATATCTTGGTCCCTGTGGCTTGACTTGAAAGACTGCAGAAATATGATAACATTGGGCCCATGTCCATTCAATATCATGACAAAAAAAACTCTTAACTAAAAGGCCTATTTTGGGGTCTAACACCAGCAGATTTATGTGATGCAGATTATGCATATTGAAGATATTAGTGCAAGGAAACCCATATATGTGGAGGTACCATGTCAACTTTCTGAGAACATGAAGTCTGCATTAAATTGTCTTGGTATTAGTCAATTGTACAGCCATCAGGTACACATCACTTTTTCCCCTCATGCACACAAACCTTTTCTTTTTCCCATATATTGAACTCATATCGTACTTGCAGGAAGAATCAATCCAAGCCTCCCTTGCTGGTAAGAATGTTGTTGTAGCAACAAAGACTTCCAGCGGGAAATCTCTTTGCTATAATGTGCCTGTTCTGGAAGTGTTGTCTCAGAATTTGTCATCTTGTGCTATGTACTTATTTCCAACTAAGGTTGGTTTAAGAATTCTGTAATGCATCAGCAATTGTATGTTCTGGGTTTGATTTATTGTGTCCTATTTAAATTGTTGTTCTAATTGTTTAGATGATACAAGCTTCTCATACCTGCAGGCTTTAGCTCAGGATCAAAGAAGAGCACTATTAGCTATGACAGAAGGACTTGATTGTAGCATAAATATTGGTGTATATGATGGTGACACTTCTCAGAAGGACAGGCTGTGGCTTCGTGATAATGCTAGACTGGTAGTCAATCTGAATTTTGCTGTTTTAGACAATTTTTTTTGAACGAATTCATTAGTTAAGTGCTTATATTTGGTCACCTTATATGCAGTTGATTACGAATCCAGATATGTTGCACTTGTCAATTTTGCCATATCACAGGCAATTTAGTAGAATTTTAACAGATCTTAGGTAATTATCTTTATTCCTTGAATTGATAGAGCAACTAATCGAAGTGGTTTATGGATTTCATTACTTTCTTGGTGCAACTTCTCCATTCAATTTATCTATAAACTGATTTGTCTTAGCATTATTTATTAGAGTGATTAGTTTATATTAGTTTTTGTAATCAAGATGTATACAATCAGGTTTGTGGTAATTGATGAAGCTCATGCTTACAAAGGAGCTTTTGGATGCCACACTGCACTTATATTGAGAAGACTCCGCAGGATATGTTCTCATGGTATGAATTTTCTCTAGTGAAATAAGATTAAATTCTATTTGTTTTGGAGTCATTACTTTAGCATTGAAGGATCAATATTACTTTTTCTTCTGCAGTCTATGGTAGTGAGCCTTCATTTGTGTTTTGCACTGCAACTTTAGCTAATCCTCGTGAACATTGTATGGTAAGATTTTTCTTATTAGTCTAGTTTATTACACTAGGTTGTACTATTACATTATTTGTATCTTTTTTCTTCTATTAGTTCATTGTATCAAATAAAGTTTTTGTTTCAGTATTTTCCTCATGTAATTTGAGTTCTTGTTTGCTTTACTTTTAGTGATTGAGTCTCTTGTTAGATGTTTAGGAACTTGCAAATCTTTCAACGTTGGAGCTGATTAATAATGATGGTAGTCCTTCGGCACAGAAGTTTTTTGTCTTGTGGAATCCGTCATCATGTCTTAAGATGGTGAAGTTTTCTCCTTATTCTTATAGTTCTCTATCAGAAAAAATAAAAGCGTATAGCATAGGTGTCAAGGTACTCCTTGATAACACTTCAAGATTGCAGGTTTCAGATGAATCCAAGAGTGGCGAGCTTGTTAGTAATTCTGCAGCTAGAAGCATAAGGTGCAATTTAACTACATTTATTTACTCTAGAACTATTGCAGAAATTTATGTTTCATTTATTTGAATTGTGCAAAGTTCAATTGTAAATGATTATAGTACTCATGAGATTAATTCAAATTACTGGTGCAAATATCAATGGTTGAGGGTGATGCAAAAGAGCTTAGAGGTTATAAATAAATAAAAGAGGTTAATTTGGTGGAATGAAGAGTAGGAGTTGATGGACAGAAAGGACAACCAAGACTGAAATTTACTTTATGCTAAGTTTTATTTACTAGTTAGGGATTAATAATGAGTTAGATATACTGTTCTAGCTTGTTTAGAACTTAAATTTTTTAAGAATAGAGAATTCTTATTCGAGTACGATTCAATTCTATTTTGCATATTATGTTTGGGAATCCCTTTACTATTATGATAACAGTTCCAAAAACTTCTCTTTATATATGTGTACTTGCCATTCAATAAAATAAATCTGAATTGTCTTTTCAAACTTAAGGTTTCAACTGAAAAGTGTGATGCTTTCTTCTCAAAGTAATTATTAGACGTTAGGAGTGATTCCTTGCTACCCTCCATTAGTTGGCTTTCTCACAAAATTTCAGCACTTCTAGCCTGGATTTCCAGCAACCAAAAACCATAAATCTAGCTATACCAAACCTAAAGTTCCAGCCATATAAAACCTAAAATTCCACAAACTTAAACGTTTTTGTGAGCCTCAAATTCCAGCAGCTAAAATTGTGTAAGTTTTATAACTTCTTGCTACCGATTTTGTATCTCTCCTATTCGTCTTATATCAATTTGGTATCAAAACTTTGATTCACAATAGAGACACGTATAGGAGACTACTCAGCAACCAAGAGTGAGATAAAATAATTTTGAAAATTGTAGATTTGATGACCTTCAGTCACAAGATGCTCCAAGAACTAGTTTAGAGAACAACATCGAACAACAAGCTATACTTGATGTTGAGAGTAGAGAAAGTGAAATCCAAGATGAAGAGGCCGAAATTAATCACCAATAAGTGGGGTTAGAGAATTAACGCCTACTAAGATGTCCAAGAAAAAGAAATTGACCAACAACGATTGGAGAGTGTATGTGAGGCTTTAGAGCCCATGATAGAGCTGAAACACACAACATACTTGAAGATATTATTAAAAAGTTGATGAAGCACCTAATTTCGTAGGAAAGATGGATCCACACCTAATTTTAGACTAGATAGTAACAATAGAAGATTTTTGTGATTGGTACATGTCAGAAGATCAAAAAATCCTATTTGTGAAGATGAAGCTAGTTGGACACGCTAAAATTTTATGGAGATCATTAGATAAATTTGAAAAATAGGGAAGCAGCCAATTTTTTATTGGGAAGAGATTAAGCTGAATTTATTAGAAAAATACTTTACACTACCAAGAATATCCCTAAGATTAATTCATAACGCTTAGATAAGAAACTATGTCTTTCACAAAATACACAAAAATATTTGATGAACTTTCTACCTAATATGAAGGAATGGTATCTAAACAAAAACTCGTACTTCACTACAAAAAGGGTTAAAGGGCAGAAGTTCATAATGAGTTGACAATGCAAAAGATTTACAGCCTTGAAGATGCGTATCACTTAGCTTTAAGAATGAAATAAAACTTGGGACAACAACTTAAAAAGTTTAGAAATCAAGTTGAGGAGTTTGGCATGAAGAGAATTATGATATTGCAGAATTTCATGCCAAGACCTAATGAATTCAACATATAACAACTACAAAGACTTTTAAGGAGGTTGAACCTAAAGGCAAAACCATAGTTGAGATTGGGAAAAAAAGAGACAACAATAAGAAGTGTTTCCAATGTAATGGGAAGGGTTACTTTGCTTATAAATGTACTAACAAAGGTTTACAGATGATGGAAGAAGAAGACGAAGAAGAATCAAATAAATATGTGTGTGAGCATGAAGCTGGGAAGGAGTTGGAAGCAGACTCTAGTGATAAATAAGTTGGTCCGTGAGAGGCATACTTATGACCCCTAAGGTCGAAGAACTAGAAGAATGGCTTCGTACTACTATCTCTTTTACTCAAGTTAAATTAGTAGATAAAGTATTTAAGCTTATCATTGATGGATGAAGTCGTATGAATTTAGTATCCAAGAGCATGGCGACGCGATTGAATTTACTTGCAGAAGAATTCCCACATTCCTACAAAGTTGCTTAGGTGTATGATAGTACTATACTAGTTGCTCGGAGGTGCTTGATCTCTTTCAAATTAGGAATATATGAAGATTCTAGCTGATTTGATGTTGTTTCCAGGAAAGTATCTCATATTTTACTTAGTCAATTGTGACTTTATGATTGTGATGTGTAGCATTTGGAAAAGCTAACACCTGTGAGTTTATATTTCACTGAAAGGAGATAAGTTTGAAGCCTATGAAGGTAGAAAAATAGAGAAGCAAAGAGAAAGTAATAAGGTAGTCATAAATACCAAGAAATTACCTTTTAATACCTTTAAAGAAAGTAACAACGCAGTCATAAATACCAAGAAATTGCCTCTTAATACCTTTAAAAAGAGAGAGTTTGAAGTTGTAAGCAAGGAAAAGGCATTGTGCTTGCCATGATTGCAAGTGGAGTAACAAAAATAATACTTGAAATAACCCTTATAATACCAAAAGAAGTGGGTAAACTACGAATTGATTTTTCATACGTCTAATGATTTGCCAAGTGAACTACCTCCTTTACGAGATATTCAACATGTTATTGACTTGGTACCTTAATCGACCTACCAAATCTTCCATCATGTCGTTTAAATCCTATAAAGAATGAAGAGTTGAAGAGAAAACTAGAAGAGTTACTAAACAAGGGTTTATTTAAGGAAGTCTTAGTCTATATGCAGTTGCAACGTTATTGACTCAAAAAAAAGGTAGAAGTTAATGAATGTGCACTGATTGTAGGCGATAAATAAGATTGTTAATGCAGAGGATTTTGTGTGATAAAAATCGTCTATCATTAGAGAAGAATTTGTCTACATATATACACAAGGAGTCCTACCTAAATAAGGAATTTACAAAGGAGGAGATTTGTCAGCTCCTTTAATTTAGGCTTGACTATCTAAATAGGAAAGCATATAAAATACATTAATTACATTAACAAATAAGGTAACTAAATCGGCAAGTTGGCAAATGATTGATTAACTGAATCTTCTAACAAATTTCTGACATCCCCCCTCAAATTGATGCTAGTAAGTCGACAAGCATCAATTTGCTAACAAAAAAATTATGTCGCTGGCGTGTCATGGATTTGGTAAGAATATCAGCAATTTGTAGGTTGGTACTAATGTGAGGCAAGGTAATAACATGATGATCATAGGCCGCTCGGATGAAATAACAGTCAACCTCTATATGTTTGGTACGCTCATGGTAGAAGGGATTGGCCGCAATTTGAATAGCACTAGTGTTGTCAGCATGCAAAGGAGTTGGTTGAAGTTATGGAAAACCAAGTTCAGTGAGAATACCACGTAGCCAAATGATCTCAGAACAAGCAGCAGACGTGGCATGGTATTCTGCCTCAGTGGATGACTTTGAGACATAGTTTTGTTTGTTGCATTTCCAAGAGATAAGAGCATTACCAAGAAACATACACCAACCAGTAGTAGATTTCCTCGTGTTCGGGCAACCAGCCCAGTCCGCATCGCTGTAGGCTTGCAATTGTGGTGAAGAATCAGTGGGAAAAAACAGGCCACGATTAGGCGTGCCAAGTAGGTATGACAACAGATAAGTGAAGGTGTCGAGGAAATTGCATGAACTTACTAACAGTATGAACAACATAAGAGATGTCTGGTCGAGTAATGGTCAAATAAATAAGACTACCAACCAACTTACGATATAAAGTAGGATCCTTAAGAATCTCCCCTTCATCACATCAGTATTTCATGTTGACTTTCATTGGAGTGTCAACAGAAGCACTACTTGTAAGTCCTACCAATTAAACTAGATCTTGAATATACTTGTGTTGATTCAAGAAAATACCTTCCAACCCCAAGAAGTAGGTAAGTGGGCCAAGGTCTTTCATGTGGAAAGTGGTGTGCAACATTTTTGAAGATTAGAGATGGCCTCTGAATCAAAACTAGTGATGACGATGTCATCCACATAAACAAGAAGAACAACTATGCCTTTAGATGTCTGCTGAAGAAACATAGAAGATTCATATTGGCTCTGAGTAAAGGAGAAACCAAGAAGAGTGGATCTAAATTTTTCAAACCATACCCGCAGTGCCTGTTTCAAGCCATACAAGGAGCGTTTTAGTTTGCAAACATCATCAGGAGAAGTAGGCATACCAGATGGAAGTTTTACGTAGACTTT
>JANKOD010000006.1:22074023-22084656 GCA_026284645.1 Erythroxylum acuminatum
TACACATCCAAAGGTACGAATATTAGAAAAGTTGGGAAAATGACCAAATAACCTATAGAAAGGAGATACATGATTCAATGAAGGAGAAGGTAACCTGTTAATGAGATAAACAGCTGTGGAGACAGTCGCACACCAAAACCGAGGATGCATTGAGGATTCTATTAAAAGGGCTCGAACAACATCAAGGAGGTGACCGTTTTTTCTTTCGGCCACCCCATTTTGTTGTAGGGTTTGAGGGCAGGATCTTTGAGATATTATTCCATTAGCCTGCAGAAAATCTTGGAACAAATGAGACATATATTCACCCGCATTATCTGAACGTAAGATTTTAATTTTGGTAGAAAATTGGGTTTGGACATATGCATGAAAAAGTTTAAACGCAGAGAACACTTCATCTTTAGAATGCAGGAAATAAATCCAAGTGAAACGACTATAGTCATCAATGAATGTGACAAAGTACTTGTAATTAGCATGAGATATAATTGGTGCTGTACCCCACAAATCACTATGTATCATTTCGAAAGGTTGGACAGGATTAGGCATGTGTGTCGGAAATGGCAAAGTTCTACTCCTACCAAGCTTACAAGAATTACAATCAAATTGAACATTATCAATGGAAAAATGTTTTTTATTCCCAAGTAAACTAGAATTTAGCAAATTAGGAAGCACACTAGAGTTTGGATGTCCAAGACGTTTGTGCCATGCTCGATAATCAACTTGAGCGAGATTACAAGTTGCAAAAGGAAATGAAAGGCACGGTGACAAAGGAAATTGGAGTGGAAAAACACATCCTACTTTAGGCTCCCTTGCAATCATCTTCCGCGACTGTTGATCCTGTACAACACAACCAGATTTTGAAAATTCTACTACACAGTTATTGTCAACCAACTGGCCAACTGAAACAAGGTTAGTGGTAAGGTTTGGAGAGACAAAACATCAGTTAAAGGCGAAATATCACCAATGGCTGTAATGGGTATTAAATTTCCATCTACAGTATGAATTCCAAGATTTCCATAATATTTCATTACATTGGTTAGGATTTGAGCATTATTTGTCATATGATTGGATGCCCAAAATCACAAAACCACATGGATGAAGTAGATACCGGAGAGTCCTAGGCTGGACATTGCAGAGAGAATCGTATGTACCATCTTAGGTGTCATAGTTTGAGCAGGAGCAGGAACATTTTGTGTTGACGAGGTTGTATCCACTGAACCACCAGCATTAGAAGATCTAACTGAGGCAATAAATGTTGTTTCAGATTTCCTGGGAGGTCGGAATGGGCATTCCTTGATAATATGGCCATCTCTTTTGCAATAGTTGCAGAATATTTTTGGACAATTTGAGGCATAATGACCAAATCCTTTGCAGCAGAAACATTGAACAGCCTTGGATCCTTACCTCTTGGCTTCCCTTGGGCTGCATAAGCTATTGAACTTCTTATTTATATATACCGGTTTTATAGCAGTTCAATGCTGGTTGAACCTTTAAACTTTAAGCCTTTCGTTTGACCCGTTCAATGTCCGGTCCGATTTTTAAAACATTAGTATAAACAACGAAATATATGGGAGATGGGTCCATTAAGAGATATTCAAACTTATGGGATTAATTATTTAGAGACTTTTACTCATGTTGCAAAGAGGAATATTGTTAGAATATTATTGTCATAGCAACTAATTATGGTTGGGAACTTCAACAATTTTATGCCAATAATGCATTCTTATATGGAGAACTAGAAGAGATTTTCATGGAAATTCTAGTAGGTTATGGGAAGAATTTGGCTGCTTATATTGTGTATAAGTTGAAGTAAGGCACTATATAGCCTTAAACAATCACCTCGAGCATGGTTCGAAAGATTTGCAAGAGTTATGTTGGCTATTGGATATGGACAAAGTCAAGGAGATCATACACTGTTTGTTAAACACTCTTCTTCAGCGGGAGTTATAGCTCTTAAAAGGGGATAATGATAAAGAAAAACAGTTATTGACTCAATGATTAGCTAAGGAGTTTGAGATTAAGGCGCTGAAAGGTTGAAGTATTTCCTTGGATTTGAAGTTGCACCATTCTAGTTAGGGAAATTATACCTCACAACAAAAGTATATAACAGATATTTTCAAGGAAATAGGTAAGATGATATGCGAACCTCTAAGCACTTCTATTGATATGAGTCTAAGCTTAAAACAGTAGAGGAGGATGTTGTAGTAGGCAGAGAAATGTATCAGCACCTAGTAGGAAGATTAATTTATCTATCTCACTTACGACAAGATATAACATATGCAGTAAGTATAATTAGTTAGTTTATGCATAGTCGAAGGAAGTTCATCTGCAAACAGATCAAAGAATACTTCAATATCTTAAGGGAACACTAAGGAAATGTATATTGTTTGAAACAAATGGAGGTTTGGTTCTTAAGGCATATATTGAAGTTGGTTATGTTGGATCTATTGTTGATGGAAGATCTGTTTCAAGATATTGCACTTTTCTTGGTGGGAACCTTGTGACTTGGAGAAGCAAAAAATAAGGTTTAGTGGCTCAGTCAAGTGTAGAGGCTGAGTTTTAGGCGATGGCTCATGGTGTGTGTGAATCACTCCAGTTGAAGATTATTCTTGAAGATCTGAAGATCAAGTGGGATGACCCTATGAGACTATACTAAAACAACAAATCTGCAATCAGCATAGCTCGCAAATTGAACAAAGCATATTGAAATCGACAGGCACTTTATCAAGGAAAAATTAAAAATTGGATTAATTTGTATACCTATGAGTCTACTCATGGTCAATTGGCTAACATTCTCACCAAAAGTTTGAGCAACTCAGTTTTTCATAATATTTTATCCAAGCTGGAAATGGAGAACACCTATTCACCAACTTGAGGAGGAGTGTGGCAAAATCATATATATTCATTGATTGTATTTGATTAAGTTTTCTATTATATTAGAATCATGAGATTAGATATTGTATTAGAATATCTCATAAATCATGAGATTAGAATCATTAGTTTCAATTTATAGGTACTAGAATTTTGTATTATAAGCTAAGCCTATTGTAAACATTTGATATAAGCAAATTTTCAAGTTCGAAGAGATCTGTATTGTATCTGGTTTATTTTAGTGCTTCTAAGAAGATATAGGTAGCTTACATGCTGTTCTTTTGTTTACTTAAATTTGATAGATGCGTGATAAAATGATTCAGATGAAAATATCTAAACAACTTTCTACCTGTCTGCAGAGGTACAACCTAACCCAAAATTTGGTTTTGCAGCCCAATATCGGAAGTTTCACATCTCTTTGCAGAAATGATTCAGCATGGACTACGTTGCATTGCATTCTGTAGATCACGCAAACTCACTGAGATTGTTTTATCCTATACGTATGTCAATTCATACCATAAATTCGAAATTATTTTGATAGCAGTTTATTGATACCAATTTTTATCATTAAATTTCAACAACTGTTATAGGCGAGAGATTCTTCAAGAGACAGCTCCAAACTTTGCAGACTCAATAGCTGCTTATCGTGCTGGCTACATTGCTGAAGTGAGTTCAGATGTTTCTTGGTAACCATGTTTGGACACTTGTTATGTTGTTGCAAAGTAGATTCATGAATTAGAGAATTTGTGTTTCTGATTTCTGAAAATTGAATCAAACTTTGGTGAATAATTTCCTTCTTTCTAGGTTAGACATGTTATAGATACTATCATTTATTGATTAGTTAACCCTTTTCAGTACTTTATATTAGTCAGTTGCAACGTGCATGATCAATGTGCCTTTGAGCTTTTGTCTTCATTAAACCATTTAACGTCCACCTCCCATACTTGATCTCTATGCCATCTATGCTTCATTATGTTTTTATTTGTTAGATTCTATCCTAAGATAAAATTTCATCTATATAACAAGTAACCCATGAAGGAACTTTTTCTTTTCTCCATTTTCATTTCTAATATTGGCTTTCATAACTACAGTTCCTTTTAGTTTCTTGATGAGACTGTCAGTTGAAGCTTTGGTTTATATCACTGGATTGAACCACAGTTGTCAAAAGAAAAAAAAGACAACGATGTCATATCAACTTTTCTCACATCTTAATGTTGTATCTCAGTTGTCATTTCCATGTTCATATTTGACATATCAGGTGAAAATCATTGCCAGCCTGTTTGATAATCTGGTCATATTTGCAATTGATAACAGGATCGTAGGAAAATAGAGAAGGATTTTTTCAGCGGAAGGCTTTGCGGCATTGCTGCAACGAATGCCCTTGAGTTGGGTATTGATGTTGGCCACATTGATGCTACCCTTCATTTAGGTTTTCCTGGTAGTATTTCTAGGTAAAATGCTTAGTTACTCCATTTTCAGCGATTTTGGTAGTTCTCTTCAATTTTTCAAATTGTAAACATTTTTATTCCACTTTTAGCCTTTGGCAACAAGCTGGCAGATCGGGAAGGAGAGAGAAGGCATCTCTTGCTGTCTATATAGCATTTGAAGGTCCCCTGGACCAATATTTTATGAAGTTTCCTAAGAAACTTTTTGATGGCCCAATAGAGTGCTGTCATATTGATGCTCAAAACGAACAGGTATCAAATTTGCTGTGATTGAAAGTTGTCTAAATCAATCATTTTTGTGTTGTTCTTTTTCTGTATCCAACAAAATAGGCTAATTTATGTGCTTCCATTTAATGACTTGCTATTGTAGGTGCTTGAACAGCATCTTGTCTGTGCCGCTCTTGAACACCCTCTTAGTTTGGAATATGATGAAAAATATTTTGGCCATAGTTTAGAGAATGCAGTGAAATCCCTTAAAACTAAAGGTTATTTGGGTTTTGATCCCTCACGTGAAGCTTCTGCTCGAATTTGGAGCTACATTGGACGTGAGGTATTTATTATTATTATTATGTCTACATTACATTTAATATTTCGTTTCCGTAATAGAGGGCGAGCCTTGGAGCAACTGGTAAGATTACTACTTTGTGATCGAAAGGTCACAAGTTCGAGGAGAAATAGCCTCTTTGTAAAATACAAAGGGAAAGTTGCATACAATTGATGACTCTCCCCCGACCCTCGCAAAGCGGGGAGCTTTGTGCACTGAGACCACCCTTATTTTGTTTCCTTAATTGATAAAATTTGTGACAATTTTAATTTGTTTCCAAATTTGTTTTCCTTTCCTTTCTATCATTTGTCTAGAAAATGCCATCACGTGGTATAAGTATTCGAGCTATAGAAACTGTCAGATACAGGGTAACAGACATAGAAAAAAAAGAAGTCCTCGAAGAGATTGAGGAAAGTAGAGCTTTCTTTCAGGTATCAAAGCTGCAATTTTTATTTTCAGGGACCATGGATTTGTCTCTTTTATCTCTTTAGCTGTATTCCTTATCAATTCCATAGTATGCTCTTTTTCATTCAATTCCTTATGTAATACATGGAATTAGGTATATGATGGCGCAGTCTATATGCATCAAGGGAAGACCTATCTAGTGAAGGAATTGAATTTGTCGGAGAAGATTGCTTTATGTCATGAAACTAATGTAAATTATTACACCAAAACCCGTGACTATACTGATATCCATGTACTTGGTGGCAACCTTGTGAGTTGGACCCTCAACCTTCTGTTTTCCTCTGCACTTTCCCTTTGAACTTCTGTTGGTAATTCTTCACGTTTGTCATGTTTTTGTAATTTCAAATGTTCAGTACTTAGTGGTATTACATCTTGATGTTCACTCTGAGTTACTACGAAGTTGATTTCAATTGATAGTGATAACTAGAGGGGAAGATGTTCCTTGCTTTTCTTGTCTGCGTTTCCATTTGTAATTGTAAATCATGCCAAGAGGAAGTGATCAATTCATAATGGAGAGAATGACTTTCAAAGAAGCCTATTTTGTAGGAAGCAACAATGTATAGTTATATATTGCTTTGAACAATAAATATACCATCGAGAAAGTTATACATCAGCATAGAACGTGTAATTATTTCTTCTGCATCTTATAAATGATGCATTTGCTTTGAGATTGAGATATCTTCTATGTTATGTTAGGCCTATCCTGCACGGGTTTCTGGGAATCAGTCCTCTAGAACTACAGCTCAAGCAAATTCTTGTAAAGTAACAACTACTTGGTTTGGTTTCTACTGTATACAAAGAGGAAGCAACAGAGTTTTAGATGTAGTTGATCTCTCACTGCCTACATTCTCATTTGAATCTCAGGTTGCTGTTATTACTGAAGTCATGTTTGCAGTAACCCTTATCCAGTTGCACGTGATTGTCTTTTGATTAAACCATTCTCCTTTTCTTTTCAGATGCTATAACTTCTTGATGAATTTCTGTACAGGCTGTTTGGATTCAAGTTCCCCAATCCATTAAAATGTTGGTAGAGGAAAAAGGTTTTTCGTTTTGTGGCGGTCTGCATGCTGCTTCTCATGCCATTCTTAACGTAGTGCCTCTGTGAGTCTTTTATATTTATGATCATCTAAAATCAGAAACTGTTTCCTCATACATTCACTTAAAGCTTGTAATTATTTGCTCAAAACTTTTACTTCTCATGCATACCTGCTTTGGTGCTCCAAACTGGTTGAGTACGTTCTGATGCTTTGGCCTGCAGATATATAAGATGCAACTCATCGGACTTGTCTCCAGAATGTCCAAACCCACATGATACCCGCTATTATCCAGAAAGAATTCTGGTCTACGATCAGCATCCAGGAGGGACTGGTGTCTCAAAGCAGGCAGTTAGAATTGAAATGCTCTAGTTTAATTTTTTATTCATGAAGTTTGGTATCTTAACAACAGAATGCAGAAGTACCTGAGCTTAAAACTAATATTTGTTAATTATGGTTGCTAGAAATTTGATGGCATAGTATAACCGTCCAGGTTCAATGGCCTTGTCATTACGTGTAATACTTAAAAACGGAAATTTGAGTGAAAGTGTTACATGTATTTTGGCAATTTGGTTGGCGGTTCACCACTTATTGATCCCTTTTACAAGGCCAAAATATTATAAATTCAAATTTTGAGTTAAGATTTTTTTGGGTGGTTTAATAGCTATTGGTTATGCTATCATGCTTGACCTTTAAACACAGGCAGGTTTTTCATAGTCTACTGCATGGTTTCATGACATTTTCATCTTCCCTGACTTTTGAGTTTTGTACATGCAACAGATTCAACCATATTTCACAGAGCTTCTAGGTTCGGCTTTGGAACTTCTCACATCTTGCCACTGCTTTGGGAATACTGGTTGCCCTAATTGTGTTCAAGTCTGTCTCACCACTCACCTGACTTCCACATTTATCTTCTGTTCATAATTGAATAAAGTAGATTTTCATTTATTGCAGAGCTTGGTTTGCCATGAATACAATGAAGTTCTACACAAGGATGCTGCCATTATCATCATTAAGGTTCTGCTCAGACCTTGAGGACCTCCATTCTGATATTTTCTATTTTTTAATGTATTATAAAATTTTCGACAGGGTGTTCTGGATGCAGAAGAATCTTACTTTAGAGACCTTTATGGTCCTCGTAAAAGCATATAGAGCAGTTTCCTAAACTCGTACGTGTTGTCTGTACGTGCCTGTAGCATGGAGAGGGTCAAAACCTTCTTAATCACACTCATACTGCATAATCGAAGAGAAACAATGGGTTTACGGCATCTTTCCAACCCTCCCTAACTCCATATCCTTCCCACCACCACTACTACAATCTTCCAATCCATAGACTTCGTTGAACATTTTTGGCCATGATATTTGTACCAAGCCAGAAGCTTCTTAGGTCTAGTATACACCAATTGTTTAGTTTTTGAGTGCATACAATTTAATTGTGCTAGTGAATCCTACTGCTGGTTTGAATCATCTTTTTCTTTCTCATTGAAACAATTGACTGGTTCTCCTAAGCACATTTTTCATTACAATTAGTTGGTAAATCTGGTTGCTATTGGGCGTAGCTAGAACCTGTGAGACAGACCTCAGTGGCCCAAAACCTGGTAGATAATTTGAAAACCAAGTGGCGATAGTTGTTCAGCAAATGCAGTTAAACCTGTTCAAGGGCACCTTAGATTGAATGGTGATTCACCCAGCAAAGCAGGATTGGCTTCGAAGATGCAGCTCTATGTAAATTGAAGAGATTTGCAAGCTTTTTCAGGTATATGATAATCTTTGCTGCTAAAGTATTTGATGAAAATGTCTCTGAGGTTTCAAGTAAACGAAGAAAATGACTGCCTTGTTCTTTTACTTGTCTATGTGAAATCTCACAAGTTCTGTTTAGATGGGGTTTTACTCCATTAGTTCAATGGTGTTGGCACCCGGGATATCAATTGTAAAGATTGGACATGCTGAAATTTTGCTTTTGCACAAAAAAATGAGGATATTTGAAGGTCAAGGAGGCCAACTCTTTTGATGGAAACGAGGAATTATGTAGACCAATGGTTGGTTCATACGGTACATTACAAGTAGATAGGTTTCTCCAAATGATATAAGATTAGCTAGTCAGCTGACAACGTAACGAGGGATCAACTCGGCCTGGGCCATCATTTCTGGACTAGGGAAGCTGGGCAAAATGTATGCCTTCTACAAATGCGAACTCTGTCAACCGCATGAATTGCGGGAAAGTTGATTGTTGCGGGGAGCTGCAAGGCTCTAAGCATGAGAAGTTAAAATGTTGGTTCAGAATGAAGGTCTTCGTCAGAGCTTTTACTTGTGGTGTACTTAATCAGTTAATCCCTTGTTTGATACTTTGCGTTTTGTCATTGTACTTTGCTTAATATGACAGGACTTCCTGTCACTCGTCTCATACGAGTTATACTCTTTTCCTTCAATTTTAGTACTTCCATCTCAACGTAATGTTTGCCTTTTATACTAATATCTAATTACTTGCATTACTATGATTGCTTAATACAATTCAACCTTTTACCAGGCTTTGGCACTAGCCTGTACTGATGGAGATAGACTACTTCCAGTCTCTGCACAATAGCTACTGTCTTTGGTACTTTTTCCTAAAGAAAAACGTACTTAATGGTTACCACCTTGCTCAAGGTTAGTGGTATGATTCAATTTAAGAACATACTTTACAAACCTTTCTTCGGGTGTTCAATACTAGTTATTTAAATTTCTAGTAGCATAACGTCTAGGTTATTCAATCTAAAATATGTAATATAAACATATATTTCTAAAATGATTTTTTCCTGTTAAATATAAAGTATAAACAAAATGAAAGAATTCTATTATGTTTCGAATAGAAGATTTATCGAGAAACTTCTTAAAAGAGTACATGTTACATTAAAGTCTAAAATAAATGAACAAACTTATAGTATTGATGCTGCTTCATCGGACCATTAGCATCATTTTAAATTTCTTAAATAAGATTAAAATAACATCTTTTTTAGTAAAAATTCGGATCATAGGCTTTGGATCAATCTCTTAGACATGGGTCTGGTTCAAATTGATTCCAAATTAGATTTAGACCTAACTCAACAAGTATAAGAAATAAGGAAAGACACACACATAGTTTGGTTCTATATTTAAAACACATTTTGAATTTCAATGTTTACAACAAAATATAGGACAGATTCTAACGTTTTGAATAGTTCAAATTAAATTCTAATGTTTTCAAAACATTCAAAATAAACTTTAAGTGAATGAAAAATTTTGCAGAATTAATTGCCTGTAATGCTAGCGTAACATTATTTTTATTTTTTAAATAAAAAGTAGGTCTCATTGCTATATGGCAAGTAAGACCTGCTATCTATAATATATAAATATGGCCCTCATTGTCATGTGCCAAGTGAGACCTACTATCTGAAATGTATAAGCAGTATTGTCACTTGACTATAAGGTCTACTTTTTGATTAAATTTAAAAAATAATTATGTGATAGTGAGACTCATTTTTAATTTAAAAAATATAAAAATAATGTCATGTCAGTATTCACATAACATTTAACTGACAGGAAGTTCATTTAGTTAAATTTTTCGTTCATTTAAGATCTGTTTTAAACATTTTGAAACTATTATAGTTTAATTTAAACACTTTAAAATGTTAAGGTTCAAGTTGTGTTCTATTGTAAACGTTAAGGTTCAAAATGAATTTTTAGCTTTTAAGAAAAGGGTAAGGCAAAGTACAGTCACGTGAGTTAGACAAAACATAGTTAGCACCCAATATGGATAAGTGAGAACATGATTGTGCATAAGGTAGGGTATGGATCTCCAAAGTCTCATACATAATGGGTAAGCTACAAAGTACTATTCGCCTTTACAGGTCTTGAAGAAACTTGTAGTTTGATCAAGATTAACTATGTTAAAGGCTCATACAGGCTTCAACAGGAGCCCAGGGCACATGATGGTAGCAGGGTTTTAAAAACTTTTTTTTCAAGTTTCATCGTCGTGGTTCACTTGTTAGGCTACCATATGCTTCTCTGTTAGGTGGAAATACTTCTTTGGTAGGTGGAAAACTAATATTCCTCAAGACGACGTTCTTCACCGTGGCTGCTAATAAAACGCCAGGCTTCGATGGGTTAACCGCTTTGTTTTACCAATCTTAATGGGACACTGTTGGCCCTCGAATGGTGCGCTCTGATATCAGCTGAACTCTAGGAAGTTTTTACAGGCCTCTCACTCGCCTGGAGCCTGGGATTCCGCCGCATAGAATTGGAAGTGGATTCACTCACGG
>JANKOD010000006.1:22084756-22095899 GCA_026284645.1 Erythroxylum acuminatum
ACAATACCCAAATCAATTAACATAGGATAACACAATCAATTCCTAATGAGAGAAAGAAACAACAAAATAATAAAAAAATACTTAACTCGGGTCGTTGGCTTCGATATCGCCTCCGAACCGGCGTCGAAATGTCTATCTCTTAATGAATCTCTTCCTAGAAAATACTTCAGCCCCCATTCTAATCCCTAGCCAAAAATCCCTTTTTTTACCTCACTGCCACAAGCTTCACTGCAGTTCTTCTCTACTATTCATCGACGGGACAAATAAACATAGGGGGTTTTCAGCCCACTCTTCATGCCTGCGCCAGCTTTCCAACTTCTCTAACCACACCAATCCTACTGTGCCCCTCAACAAAGCCACAGCAGCTCCAAGCCGCAACCCCCTTCTCTACTGCGCTTAACACACGCAACACTCCCTTCCTGTAGCGTTCCTGTATCGTCCACTATAGCATTGATTAGACAATTTATCTTTGCCACTCTTTTAAATCCTTCAACCAATGATATGAATTTCGTACCGTACCGTACCGGTCAGAATCCGGTACCGGTACTGGTTCAAATGTACCGGTCGAAAATTTCGGCTGGTACCGGCTGTTTTCGGTCAGTACCGGTCGGCACCACCAGTACCGGAAAATATTGGGACCATTTCGGGAAAAATAAAAAAGCCAGGGACTATTTTGCAAAAACCTAAAATCAAATCCCCCCTCCCCGACTTCGGACTCTCCCCCTTACTCTCACCGTCTCACATCTCTCTTCGTCTTCTCTCCAACTTAGATCGCCGCCGCTCCCTCGCCGCCTGCGTCGCCGCTCGTCACCGTCGCCGCGTCGTCCTCCTCCGCCTCCTCTTCTTCTCCGTCTTGGTCCTCTTGAAGTGGTGGAGTGGCCCTAGCGTCGCCGTCTTCAACCTTCGTCCACGCCGCCTGAAGCCGTCGCCGCCTACTGAGGTCCACCTTCCGCCGTCCACCGCACACCCCACCGTGAGCAGCAGCCTTCGCGGCCTTGTCCCTCGTCCTCCACGCGACGTCAACCCCAGCCGACCCGACATCGACCCAGATCGGTGAAGACCGAATGTTTTGTTTTATTTTTCATGGATTTTTGACATTAATTGCTTCTGTCATTGTGTTGGTTGTTGGATGATGATAGATTTGTGGTTAAAAATTGGATGATGATGGATTTGTGGTTGTTGGAAATTGCTTCTGTTGTTGTGTTGGATGATGATGGATTTCGGTTGAAGTGAAGTTGTGTAAATGGTGAAGGTGATTTCGGTTGAAGTTGAAGTGTTGAACCGTTGAAGTGAAATTGGCATTTTGCATTTTGGTTTTTGGCATTTTGGATTTTAGAAGTTGATTTTGGATTTTGGCATTGAATTTATCCGAATGTCCCATTGGAAAATAAATTTAGAATGGTGATTGTGATTTAGTAGATTTTAAGGTATTGATAATTTGATATTGACTTGTTGAATTATTGATGAATGAGATTTAATTTTAATTTGTGCAATTGAATTTGAGATTGAGTTTGATAATCAAAATCAAATTAACATTTAAACCTAATTTTAATTGTAAAATTGATAATCAAATGTGAAATTAATAATTAAATGTCAAATTGTACAATTGATAATCAAAATTAGTAAAATTGAAAAAGCTTAAATCATTAATTGACATATTCTTAATATTTGTTAAATGGTAATTCATTTTTTGTATTTGGGTATTGAATTGTGATTAATAATTAGTTAAGTATAAAATTATGGAATTAGAAATTAATAATAATTTGATTGTAGTTAATGATAGTATTTGCTTATTTGAGTATTAGTTTTAGCTAGGTAAATAATTAATTGACTATAAAAGTTAAAAGATGTTGAACTTTAATGGAATGGTAATATATATGTGTAGGGAATCATAAATATTTAAAATTGGTAATGTTATCAATATGGACTATTTTGCAATTTTTAAAAAATTTAGGGACTATTTTATAAAATTAAAAAATATCCCGGAATTGTACACGGTACCGATCCATACCGGTACAGTTCCGTTCCAGAGCCCAATCTGATACCGAGCTCGGTACGGTATTCATAACATTGGTTTATCCCCCAAACGCTTGGCCACCCTTTCAGTCATAAAACCCTCCGCTAAGTGGTGGATTTGAACCGAGTCCAGATCCTTTGTCCAATATTATAGTGTTTTATTGTGTCCAATAAATCTCAGTCATTTATTTACGTGGGTCCCGTATGGGTCCCACGTGAGTCTCGCAAAATAAATGGCTGAGATTCTATAAGACAGAATAAGACAAAGTAATATTAGACAGAAAATTTGAATTCATCTAAACCCACAAAGGGGTGGTGTATAAAGGAAGCGCAGAAGGAAGTGTGAACACATCCATCTTACCAAGCAAGAGGAGTTGATTATCGAAAGTCCAAGGAGCCATTTCTAATACTCGCTCAAGGTCCACAATATGATAGAATTGAAAGACATAAAGGCCCTGACCTTCTTCCCTCACCGACATCCCCATGAATGGCCGCCAGGGACAGAGCCATGTATTGGCCCCCCCTTTCAAATATATATTTTTTAAATTATTTATATAATTAAAATTTTTAAAAATACAAATATAAGTGGCCCCCTCTTTTAAAAAAATTCCTACCTTTAAAAATCTTGACCCTCCCTTAAAGTTGAGTCTGGCTCCGTCCCTGCAAAGGGAAGCCAAAGTGTGCTTAATAGCCTGGAAGTTGATGGGTTTGTCCGTGTAAAAACGCCCAATCAAACGAGACGAAGGGTCAGCAACCACTTCCAGATCGCCATCATTCTCAAAGACAATCCCGGTGTCGGTGTCACCATCAACGGACAAAGTGGCCATCTCGACCGAGATCTAATCGTCGGCAGCTATAAAACCTAGGGAAAACTTGCCAAGGGACAAGACAAAGAAACTCCCAAACAAGCGAGAGACGAGTAGTTAAAAGGTCTTGGAAAATGGAAAGTTGAAAAAATGTCTTTCGATCTTTCCTTGATCTAAGTCATTAGTTGTCACTATATAACTTAAGTATGCTCCTTGAAAATGGCTCATTTTCTTTCACTAAATACTCGAGATAGACCTGTAACATGTGAATTCTAGCTTGCAATATGCGAGTTCAATTCATTAGTGTTCAAGATATATGAGTCTTGCTAGTTCAATCTATAGCATGCACTTTGTAAAAAGGTACACCTGCATGTCTCAATCTTCTAATGATTCTAGTAAGTGCTTTAGTAGTTTAAGCTCCTCCTTTAAGACTATATGTTTTCATGAGAAATCTCTAGTCAACCTTCTTATAAAAGATCTTTTCTTAACATTAAGCATGATGGTATTATATAAAAATGTTAATTTAATTCCAACAATTTCTTTGTCTTTAACCTTCTTCACTTTCTAGAAATTAGTCACTTTAATATTTTTTTATGGTTATAAGTGTATCCAAAGTATAAACAAGATTAATGCTTATCGTCTCAACCTCTCTTCTTAGTCCTGATCCCAATAACGAAAAGATAATAATTTATATCAAAGTTTTCATTCGTTGTTGATTCCTAGGTGTAGTGCTTCTTTCTCTGTTCTACCTGTTGGTAGATTGAAGTAAGATTAACCTAGAATAGAACCATACCCCAACTACAAGTATAAAGTCAAGTCAACGTAGCCAGTGTATAGGGCTCCTCATTTTGCGGGAGTTTGAGGAAGGTTATATTGTACACAACTTTCCCTCCATATTTTTACAAAGAGATTATTTTCATGACTTGAACCTGTGACCTAACCATAAGCATAAAAATTAACCTACAATATAGAACCCATACCCTAACCATAGGCATAACACCTTTTGCTCAATGCTAGAATCGACAATCAATAGATGTCAAACTTAAGGATAAAATATTGATAGAATGATAAAAATTAGAATACAATATTTCTCTTTCTTATAAAGAAAGTAATTGAGAATATTTAAATAATGTAAGTGTTTATTTAAAAAAATAAGTTTATTAAAGTAACTTGATAATGAGGATCTTAAATGGAACATTAATTGAGTGTATAAATGTCCTCATTTTGATGGTTATATAATTGATTTTTAAACTTGAGATTATCAAAATATCTAATATGGTGATTATTATATTTTGATTATATTTATGGATGATTTTATTTATAACAGTTTAATCAACAGTATTGGATAAGATTCGTCATGTTAAATTAATTAAGGAGAATACTCTACTATTTTTTATTGGTAAAATATTAGGAATTATTTGATTACAGTAAATTGATATTTGAAAAAATCTTTTCAAATATCAATTAGAAATCAATTACTGTTACGAAAGAATGAAGATGGTTAGATTTTAATATAATAGACACTAGTTTTATACTCAACGTCTAATTGAAGTATTAGATAATGAAAAGATTAAACTAGATGTTATAGTTATATATGGAAATATTCAGTCAAATCCTTTTAATATTCCTAACATCTTGGTAGCCACGAAATGTTGCTAGACATCAATTTTAATATATGTTTATGAATTATTTAATTAGAGAAATAAAAATAAATTATCTAATTTTAATTATAAATTATAATTATTACTAACGTTCTATGAACTTAATAGGTCACATATATAGTACAATTAAAGAGAAAAATATTTTAAATTAACTTAGACTTAATTATGAAGTTTAAAAACTTTTAAGGATCAAATATGAGATATTTGATTTTATTAAGATTAAATTATAATTATAATTACCATTAGACTTTAATTACAATTTAGATTTTAATTTTAATTAGCCTTGTTAAACCTTAGTTTTTCTCTATAAAAAGGAAAGGCACTAAAGAGCTATCACTCCAGTTAATCTCTCTTTAAAAATTAGAGTTTTTTTCTTTAATATATAAATGCCATAAAGGTTGAATAGTTAGACAACTTGTAATTGACTTCATAAAAAAAGTTTTGTAGAATATATGAATCATATTTGTCTTTAACCTTTTTATTAAATAATTACTGCTTCAATTTTTTTATTAAAGTAATCATTTCCAAAATTATAAAAATTATTTAATTTCACCCGTGATTTGATCAATGATTAATTTCCTAACTAGATGATCCTTTGAGTCAAAGAGAGCATATTTCCCCAAGCTTAGGAAAATTATTTGATATTTTGATAGCTTTAAAAATGAAATACAGTTCTCATTTCATGACATAGTTTATATCATTATTGAAGACATATGCTTTAAGTATGATTTACCTGCATTCGCATTCTTAGGAGACCATCAACTTTACAGTATCTTGTCACTTGTGAGATGTGAAGTCCCCCATTTTCTTATACAAATTCGTGTGTCAAATCAGGTACATTGGCAATAGCTCAAGGAGCTATAGTTACTTAATTCGTGGCCAAAGATATAATTGTTTATCTCACTATGGCACAGACAAATGGAGGATTAGATTAATTGACAGGTTTCCTTTCTCCTTCTTTTGTTAATTTGCTACTACAATCAATAGGACTATCCATTGGCTGACAATCTTCCATGGAAAATGTCTTCAAGATGTCTTTTGAATATGTTATTTGTGAAACAAATATGCCACCACTTCCTTGTTTCACTTTAATTCTCAATAAATTATCTATTAGTCCCAAATTAATCATTTCAAATTCCTTCTTCATTAGTTGCTAGAACTCCTTTATCATCCACATAAAGGCAAACAAACATAATATCTCCCTTTGAGTTACTTTCCATGTATAAAGCATGCTTATAAGGATATTTAGTGAAGCCATTTTTTTGGAAAATAAGAATCAATTATAGAATTCCATGCTTGTGGAGCTTACTTAAGCCTATAAATCACTTCTTTAATTTGTACACTTTATCTTCTTACCCTTTAACAAAAATCCTTGTGCTTGCTCTACATAGACTTCTTCTTCGAGGTTTTCATTTAGGAATGTTGATTTTACATGCTTATTTTGGACTGTTAAAGAAATAAACAATCTCATAGTTTTAAGCTGAGCTACAAGCACAAATACTTCTTCATAATTAATACCATATTGTTTCTTGTAGACTTTCAATACTATTGGTGCCTTATGTTTTTCCACCTCTCCAATTCCATCTCTTTTAGTCTTGAACACCTATTTTACTCTAATCGCTTTATGTCCTTAAGGAAGTCTAGTAAGTTTCCAAGTATCATTTTTGTTAATGTCATGAATCTTATCCTCCATTTAGGTTTAATGCATGCTTTTTCAAAAGTTAAAGAATTGTAACCTACAAAAAGACATAAGAAATTGAACTCATCATCTTTAAGTTTGTCCCTTTGTATGACATTATAGATATCTTGGATGCCACTTGTGACTTGTCTTTTTTGGTAGTGTCATAGAGTGTCAGTTTTAGGAGATGAGATTTCCAATTTTTCTTTCTCACCTTTGTCATCTGTCTCTTTCTCTTCTTAAACTACAACAAGCCGTTATTAGTCATTCACTTCCTAATTTCAAATTTGTGCTTCATTAAATTCTACATCCCTTGACATCACATTTTTTGTGACAGGGTTGTAGAGTTTGTAACTATTTCTACTTTCTTAAAAGCTGAAAAAAAAAAAGCACTTTTGACTCTTATCTTTAGGTTGTCCTTTCTTTAAAAAAGGGATTTTGCATAAGCAATTCCCTTTTTTAAAAAAGAAGTTTGCATAAGCAATACTTCAAAAAAATTCTCAAATGATCAACTCTAGGTTTTTGAAAACTCCAAACTCCCTAGGGTGTAACATTCCCAGTTCTTTTAGAAGGAAAATTGTTCAACAAGTACGTAGAAATAACAACTGTCTCTCCCTAAAATTCCTTGTGGACTTTTTTTTTCACATACATCTAACCATGTTAAGAATAATTATGCTTTCTTTCTAAAATATCATTTTATTGTGATGTTGGTGGCATTGTGAGCTGATAAACAATCCCATTTTCTTTACAAAAATTTTCAAACTCAATTGAGGTATACTGTCCTTCCCTACCAACTTTCAAACATTTTAAATGATGGCCACTTTGTTTTTTAACTAAAATTTTAAATTCTTTAAATTTACCTAAAACTTCTGGTTTTTCATTTAACAAATACACCTATATTTTTCCATTGTAATCGTCTTTAAAGCTTAAGAAGCACCTATTTCCACCAATTAATAAAGGCTTGATAGGACCGTAAACATCTGAATACACCAAGTAAAGTTGTTATGCAATTTTTTTTAATCTCCTTCCCTTAAATGACTTTCTTTACTACTTTTTAATGATATGAACTTCACATAGGTTCTTCTGCCCGTCAATCTTTGGTAAGCCTTTCCCCGTTTTCTTCTTCTTTAAAAGCTTTAGAGCTTCCAAGTTTAAGTGTCCACACCGAAAATGCCAAAGAGTTGAGGCATTATCAATTGATTATTGGAAACAGTTTGATTGATTCATATAGAAGTTCCAGGGAAACAACCTGTAATTCATTAACTTCGCTCAATCAATCAGAGCATCATTCTTATCATGAAGCATATCCATATTTTTCCTCTCCATATCATACCCCTTTCAAGCAATTGGGCTAAGCTCAAAATATTATTTTTCATGTCAGAAACATAATAAACATCTGTGATAAGCTTCTTCTCACCCCTCTAGATGTTAATAAGAGTTTTGCCTTTTCCTTGCACAGATCTTTGAGACAAATCCCCAAAAGTAACATTGCCATTGTATTACTCCTCAAGCTCTATAAACAACTCTTTTCTTCCGCATATTAGATTTTATGCACTCGTATGATCTGAATACCATATACTCCAAGAACTTGTTCCACATCCTTATCTATATCTACTGCCTTGACATCTACTATGGCTATCTAATGACTATCAATTATCATTGACTGGAATATGCCTTAGAGTAGTATGATATAGAACAATTACTATATAAGATAATTTGAAGATCTCATGTCAAAATATTCCTTACACAATCATCATAACGAGATTTTTCATAGATATAGAAGTAATGTTCCAAATATAATTCTCATATGAGGTCGTAAACTTATTTTCTAACAAGCACCTACTTATTTATTTGTCTTTATATTTTAGTCTATAAGATTGATTATTTCCTTCATAACAAAGAAACATAATATATGCTAGTCTTTTTAGATTTTACTAATGTCCAATTTTGATAAAACACTGACTAAAATTAATTTAGAGATAACATATAAATATAATATGAATCTTATAACTATGTTCTCATTATAATTTCATTTGCAATATGCATTTAACCCATAAACTTTATCATATATATTTAAATATGTATAAAATAAAAAATGTTATAAACCAATATTGCTTACATGATCTTCTTAAATGAATGCATATGTTAAATCTCTCTTATTGATGATATATCTTTCTAAATGGATGCATATGTTAAACCACTCCGTTGTGATATTGGCATATATATTCTATGAAATTTTTGATATCATGTTTAAAGATAGTTTTTGTTAGTATTTAACTATAATAAAATAGTAATCTTGGTTTAATTCACTAAACATAATTTACCAACTCCTCGTACGAGGGTCACGGTGACGTTGAGTTCCACCCATAATTAAGGCCATGCTATAAGTAGTGGAATGATAGACAAGTGAACAAACAAACAATGTCAAACGGATGCACGAAAAAGAAAGAGAGTGTGATCTAAAAGCGGAACCTTCTTAGCCATCTCATAAAAGCATAAATACTGTAGGCCAGAGGGTGACGGGAGAGTACGTAGGTCCCAAAATTGTCGGAGTTAAGAATAACGTACGTACTCATCAAGTTGTTCAGCAACTGTCCAAATAGTACGCTGTAGCATCGTGGAATGTCTGTATCTGCTCAAGTTGCACCAGCAACGGGAGAGCACAACGTAGTGAGTAGATCACTCCAACAGCTGCTTCTTTTTTATATGCTTGCTCAGTCCAACCATACGTCCTATTTATCTAGTACATATTATTAAGCGAAAGAGGACATGTTTTGTTCATAGATACTGTCCATAAATTAAATTGTATTTTTACTCAAACTGAGAAGTAGAGCCACTAAAATTCGATAATTTCTAATAATTAGTTAGGTACACTTCTAAAAGAGTCCAGATCTTTCCGTTACTTTGTCTAATTTTGTCCAAGTAAAAACGTCGTCGTTTATGCTTAAATTTTAAGCCCTTACTTGCTAATAATTGTCACAGGCGTGACACTGTGACTTGCGTGTGTGATCTTATGTCACGCTTGTGATTTTTTTTATTTTTTATTTTCTATCATTTTAATTTTAATAATAAAAATTAAATTAAATTTTAATTTTAAGTATGATATTAATAATTGTATAAAAATTAAAATTTAAAAAATTTGTGTCAAAATTTTAAGTGACTGGAAACTTAAAAATTTAAATAGAAACGATGATGTATTTTAATTTGACAAAATAATACAGAATAACGTATGGAAAAAAAGAATTGGATTCTTTCTACGAAGGGTTTTCAAACTCAGTTTCTATCACCAACACAAAATGCGGTGAGGGCCATCTACATGTTTATAATGACCTCTTACAGATTGATCACTAATAATCAATCATCCAACAATATGATCCGACCCAACTATCAGCGCACTGTAGACAAGATTTTCCCCATTAGCACCAAAAGAGAGTGGCCCCTTTTTTCTTTTGTTTGTTTTGAAACCACGTTTAACAACCGAATCTTTCATATGCATCTAATCTTTGACGTAACTGTTATACAGAAGTAACGGCATCTCACGTTTCACGTTACAGAGAATCCAAACCGATTTACGACGTCTATATGTTTCCTAGAATGGAGTGAGATTCACGTGTCTCCCTCAACTTACTCTAATTTTAAATGCAGTCCCAACTCCCAAGCCTTAAATCTTATTAAAACATTCAAATTTCAATCTCCAGTCCAAACTCCGAGAAACTGTTTAAGACACCAGCTAAACACCCTTAACTCTATTTAGTAGTATTTACCTTTGTTGCTTACTTCACAAAACTAAATAAGAAAAAGAAGTCCCACAACATAGTTTACAATTAGAAAATATACATACGAGGGTGCGAAATCAGATAACCAAATATTTAAAATTAGTAAAAGACCAACGCTCAACTAATAATTGACATATCAACACAAAAAGGCCAATTTGATGTTGCATCAACCTAAGTATAATAAATGTGGCAATAACATTTGTAAGCAAAAACACATGGACCTAGAAATGCAAAAAAGAATTTATGTAATTAGCATATACAAATGCCCTCAAGAGGTGTGGCTCGATGGTTGAAAGCAGGGCTTGACTTCGGTTAGATCTCAGGTTCGATTCTATGCTAGCCCTTCTTGTAAGAGCCTGGGACAGTCGGAGTTTTACCTGTAGGTGGAAAACTAGATGAGCCCTAGATGATAAAGGTGAGCCCGCTTGGCTCGCCTGTGAGGTGGTGCGTTATTTGAGTCCCGAGAGAGGTGTGCCTGCTTGCCGGTTTCTTCGAATAAAAAAAAAACAAAAGGGAATAAATTAAACTTAAAAAAAAAAAACTCCAACTACTCGCGCCAACAACAATTTAAAAGGGGAGGGAAGGAGAGACTAGTAGCCTTAGCTCCAACAGCCGCTGCAGCTGTCCCAAGACTAGAGAGGGGCGGGAGATACCGAGAAAAAACCCGTCCAAATGGGCTGGGCAATAGCAATTCACGGAGGCGCCGGCGATATTCCTCTCTCTCTCCCGCCTGAGCGCCGCCTCCCTCGCGAAGCTACCCTACGTCGCTGCCTCCAGATCGGTGTCGCCGCTCTCCAAGCCCAAAAACACCCCCTTGATGTTGTCGAGCTTGTGGTATGTTTAAGTCATACATTTTTCCTTCAGGGGCATCTCTCTCTGGGGTTATTTTTATGGTTTTTCTATTGAATTCAAACATATTTCATAAAGCAATCTTTTTCTTTTTTGTGTAAAAATATGATATTGGTTTGCTTTCCGGATATGGTGAAGTGGGTAAATCCTGATAAGCTCGTGGGATTTTTCATGCAAAGTTGATTATGATTTAGTTGCTATTGTTTTACCCTGTATAGGTCCGTGAATTGGAAAACTGCCCACATTATAACGCTGGGAAGGGATCAGTTCTGACCACTGCAGGCACTGTTGAGATGGAAGCTTCAATCATGGAAGGTAAGACTAAGAGATGTGGAGCTGTTTCTGGTCTCAGCACTG
>JANKOD010000006.1:22146413-22157533 GCA_026284645.1 Erythroxylum acuminatum
GAGTTTGAGTTATATTATAGTTCCAATATAATGATATGACATCTAAGTTATTTCATTTATGCTATCTGAAATGATTAACTTTTCTTTTCTTTTCATGTGCAAATTTTTACACTATCCTATTGACTTATGAAATTTGACACTAGTACATATTTAATATAGGAGTTTTAACATTAATCATCTTCTAACATATATGATTACAAACATATATGTTTGATGTTAAGTTTACAAATATTTTAGATCTCAACCCATAAACTTGAAACCATAACTTGTGATCCATAATAACTGTGAAGCTTATCGGTGAAAAATACGAGGAGCCTAGGGGTCAGAATGAGAACTTGTGATCTTGATTCACATGTCTTATCTTATATGTTTTGAAATTTTTGGCTAACATGAATGATACTAGCTATAGATTCACTGTTTTAAATTAACAGTTGTCTAGAAATGAGTTTTCGGGATAGGTCTTAGATGTATAGACGATTAACCACTGATGGTTTTGTTAATCCTGAATTTGTTGAGGGAGTGGAAGCTTTTACTCATTATGCATGTTCTCAACCTGCATATATGGATGTGTCAAAGATCAGATGTCCATATAAAAAATACAAACACAAATGTTTCCTTACTATTGATTAAGTTAATGGGCATTTGCTGAGAAAAGGGTTTGTTCCTAATTATTTTGAGTGGACACGACATAGGTAACTCAGCATTTCTAGCACCTCAAAGAGTAATCAAGCAAAATCATCTACCAACCTAAATGAGTATGAAGAGGAGATTGGATTTACAACAAATTATGTGGAAGAAACTGAAAATCTGTACACGCGAATGGTTTATGATAAGGTCGGTTATACCTTTGAGGAAAATAGGAAAAATCTTGAAGAATTTAACCCACAAGCAAAACAATTTTTTGACTTACTACAAAAATCTTGAAGAATAACCTATCTCACAAGCAAAATAATTTTTTGCCTTACTACAGATAGCTGACCAAAAATTGTGACCAAATTGTGAGACAATGACCCAATTGTCTTTAATTGCTCGAATATTAAACATAAAGTCTGAAAGACATATTTCAGACCGTAGTTTTGATAAAATTTTTAAATGGTACAATGAATCATTACCTACTGATCATATTGAATTTTCTATATACGCAACAGGAAAAACATAAAATTATCACCTAAGATCAGGCTAGAAAAGAAAAATTAGATTATATGAAGTATCGAATGATTAGCATTAATACAAATTCTTAAATCATTAAAAACTTAAAGCCCGAACTTTACTACCAAAAATAACTCCTCAGCTTATACAATACAATGATCCGTCTAGGAATAGGAAATATTTACTAAAAGTTTATCATCTAACGACATTCAGGACACCAACATTGTTATTAGAATCAAACTAACAAATTCACAAATATTTATTGTTTATATACATATACATAGTAGTGTAGCGGAATTGATCAGTAATAACAGTCCAGCACCCAGTTCAGTTCACTGTTATCACTCATGCTGACTAAGCATCCAAGCAGGCAGTGATGTGTTGGGTCGACGATGGTCTGCACTAACTTCTTGTTCACCTCCATTGCAAGTTGTGGCGTGGCTGCTGCTGCTGCAAGTTGAACGATTTCAACGGAATTGCTCCTTTAATCAGACAAACACCAAGGGAAAAGGGAAAAATACTTGGCAACAAATGATATATGAAAGTTTGTATACTAAACGCATGCAAGGAATGAGAATGACGTGACATTTTAGTGAATAGGGTACAGTTTTTGAGGAAATTCTGTTCTTCTTCACTTCCAAACAAATACTACCATCTCCTTGGGCGTTTATTAAGAACTATGCATTTGTAAGTGATTGCGCGGATGTAGACTGAAAAGTTAGCTAGAATGAGGATACTGATTTCTGTGCGTGTCTGTGATAGAGAGAGAGATTGACCTTATGGTTAAAGACTGCAATGGCTGTCGTAAGAGAGCAGATGAGGCATCTAATTCATGTTCTTGCTGTTCCCAAGTTTCCTGCCTTTCCTTTTCCTTCACCTGGTTTTGTGTATATACCTCAAAACATCTTATATCAATTAAGCAGAGCAGATATATGCAAAATCATGTGTTCTCAGAAATTGCACCTTTTTAGCAAGCACGTTGTTTTTCTCTTGCAATGCCTTATCCTGTAAAGAGCAACAATAATTATTTTGAGCTTGCCAGTTGAAATTTTTCTCCTTAAATCCAGTACCCGGCCACTAGAGAGCTTGAAGAAATAAAGATTCAAACAGAAATATAGGCCTTTAATATCAAAATTCTCACCAATACCTAAGAATAAATGGACCCAGGAATAGATCTTAAAATGAAAAGCCTCTTAAGCCATCTTATCTTGACTCTAGTTCTAGTTTAAAAAAAGAGAACACATTTAAATATCCAATAATGAACCACATTGTTGTTTAGAGCATGATTTTTGACTGCCTGGGATAAGGAATATTTAGTTTGAGCAGCTGGGGGATCACCCTTTTCTGAAGCTCTGAGATGGATTCATACATCATTTGGTTCTGCAAGTGTAATTCGTACAATTACGTATGTCAGTTAAGCTATACATCACCAGTAAAGTTCATTAATTCCTATGTAAAGTCTACCTTTCTTGATCTTATTTGTTTAAGCGCAGAATCAAGTTGTTGCTCCAGACTCTGGAGCTCCTTGAGGCTCAAGGAATCAAGATCTTCCCCCATAAAATGCCTGCAAACATACAAAGGAAAGTGGGGTTTAACAATATTGGGATGTAGTAGTTGCTGCAAATTAAGCAGCAAAGATCCATACCTTTGGTTTCTTTGCAGAACCTCCATTCTAGCCTTGAGCTTTGCATGCTCAATAGTCCAGCTAATCTGAAAGTTATGATTGAAATTTATGTGAGAGTTATATCACAGAAATTTCAACATATTCAATGAAGGGACTGGTGTAAGCCATTTATACATTGGCTTCAGTCTCGTTTGCAAGAAGTTGCTTCTCAGCATATGAATATCTCTCGTACCGTTCGAGAATCCTCTCCATGCTGTCAGAAAGATGCATCATGCTAGTTATTGCTTCATCTAACTCAAACTTTGAACTGTTTGTGGCAACTATATAGTAAAGTCAATCACATTGACCTCTAAAATTTTACTACAAAAGATGCTTATGTTTGCAATAACTTAGCTCATATGAAAATGCAGAAAAGTACAACAACAGTGATCTTTCCGGAAGTTACTATAACGATGCCTTATATTTGTGTTGCACCTGGAATATTTCTAGGTGCAACACAAATATAGAATTGAGATCCTAAATATTTCAACAGTAGCCCATCCCTGCATGTAGAAAGCAAACTAGAGATACTTTCTAAAACAAGCTTCAGTAGGTTTCCAATAATAATCTGGTTTCGACACAAATTCATAAAAAGAAAAACTCAAGCTTGTGTATGGATTTACTACAATTTACGGTTTTGTTTAGCCGAGTTAGAAAGTGAAACAAATTGCATACAATCATTGATATCATTTCCAAATTTTGCTTTCACTTTAATTATGTCTGGACAATGTTCGATTGTTCTAGGGATTGAACATGAAGTGACTGAAAGGCTATTAATAATATGATGAGATTCTACATTATATTAACTATTATCTAACTTGCAAGGAATAAAAAATAAAGAAAGCAGGGGGTAGAAACAAACTCTCGCATGGTAACATTAAATTTGTAACATTTTAAAAGCTGTTGCTTAAAACTAATATAATGCAATGGTTTTAAAACATGGCCTTTAGTAATATTAATAGGCAAGGTTAGAAGTAATTTATTGTAATATATTTAAAAAGACAACAAAATTAAAACGCCGTTGATATAAAATTTTATATAAGCAACAATTAAATCCGTTGTGACTTTAAACAATAATTAAGGATAACAATGAGTAGCGTCGGACTCAGACGCACTTAGGCCTAAGCACTACATAAGCACGAGCACAATCAAGCCTAATCAAACTCAATTAAATATATTATTCAAAATTTTTAAAATAAAAAGAAACATCATTTTTAAAAATTTTAAATTTGGGATTAAATTGGAATGGACAATCCTAGCTCAACCTGAAACCTAAAAATATTTTTAAAAAAACTAAACACTACATGAAATCTAGTCAACTCGAGTCGAGTTAAGCCAAATCAAATCAGAATGGGCAAAGTTTGTCATAAATTATATATATATATATATATCAAAGAAATTGTTTTATGCATATATTATACCCTTTAAAATATTTTAGGGAGAAAAAACAAGATATATAATAAGATTTAGGATTATATACACAATTGTCAAAAAAGTTGTAGACTTTTAACTTTCCCTCTAAAAATTTAATCTCTTCGTCGACATTGTGACTCACTTATCCTTCTTGCTATGTCTGTTGATCTCAGCATTATGATTGTCATCTTTAGTCTATATGTTTGTTCATGCTATGCCAATTATTATGTAAACAAACTTAGTTTGACTTTCTGAGTTATACACAGATATTTGAGATAGGGACAAAACTACTGAATGACAAAGTTAATGGAGCATATTACAACGTTTGGAATTCAATTTCAGTAAGTCATTAACACACGTTGAATTAAGTTGTATATTATTTTTTAAATTTAATCGTAAAAGTTGTTAGTTTAATGATAACATTAATATATAAGTTAATTGTCTATGTGTACTTTTTTTTTGAAGATTATAGAATTACTACTAAAACATTTGGAAACATCTAACTGAAATAAAAACCACAATTGAGAAGCTTACTATTATTGGGATACTTCTAGTATATTTCTTTTAGACAATTTACTGACAATTTAAATAAGTTTATTATGTCATAATGAAATTTTTATAACTATGTATTAGGCATCATAAAACAACATGAGATTATCAAATTTTACTTATATATTTTCAATAAATTGTATATATAATGTTTCTTGGTTGTTAACATATTTCATATTGTATATGTTACTTTGAAGTTGTCCATGGATGAGAGAGATAGGCATATGATGACTTTTCTAAGATGTAGTGATGAATATATATGTGTAGTTGATCATATTCTTGAAAAGGCTTTTTCTAAGGTGGCTAATGAGAATGAAATTTCTTGTCAAAGCAAAAGTGTTGCAGTTATTATTGGTATACAAGAAATATTATATATGATCATTTGATTGTTGATGGATTTGCTCCAGGATATCATAGTTGGGAATTTAATAAGGAAGGATCAATTAGAGCAAATATAGATATGGGTGATGATAATGAATTTGATGGAAGGTCTATACATGATAATATAGATGGAGTACTACATGACACATTTAGAGACATAAATGAAGTTCCCACAATTGTGTAGGAGTTAGTAGTGGTCTAAATGATGATGCTAAGAAGTTTTTTAAGTTGGTAGAGGAAAGAAAACAAGAATTATATCTTGGTTGTCAAAGTTTTTTCTAAACTTTCTTTCACCATTCGACTATATATTTTTAAGTGTACCCATGGAATTAGTAATGTAGCTTATACTGATCTTATAAGGATACTTAAACAGGCCTTTTCCAATGCAAAGATCTTTTAATGCTACAAAGAAACTTGTGAAGTATTTAGGACTTCACTATGAAAAGATACATGTATATTCCAAGAAATGATGAGAAAACAACCAACTATAGAATGTGTAGTGTATCTAGGCAGAAACAAAGTTGTAACAGTAAAGATGGCAGAGATCATTGTACAACCTCAAATATGAGACAAATTCCAGCCAAGATGTTCAAATGTTTTCTATTAAGATTGAGGTTGCAACATGTTTACATGTGTCCAGAATTAGCTTAATTCATGAAGCGGCCTATAAGGGGTGTCCTAATATTGCTAATTTAAGGCATCCTACCAATGGCCAAGTTTGGAAAGACTTTGACTCATTATATCCTGATTTTGTACGAGACCCCCTGTAATATCATATTAACTCTTACCAGTGATGGTTTTTTGTATAATGAGTGTTTCACATAGTACATGACCCATAATTTTAGTGAATTATAACTTAGCACCATGGAAATGTCTGAAGTTAGAAAATTTGATATTGTCTTCAATTATACCTAGCCCAACTTCTCCTAGAAGGGATATTGATTTTTTTTGCAGCCATTGATTAAAGAGCTGGTAGAGTTGTGGGAGTTTGGGATAGAGACATGTTATACTTCAACTAATCAGTCGTTTAAGATGCGTGCAGCCTTGTTATGTACAGTTAGTCACTTTTCATGATATGCAATGTTATCTAGATGAAATACAAAGGGAAAGTTAGCATGCCCTAATTGTCATTATGAAACTTGCTCTCAATAATTAAAGCATAATAGAAAGACTTGTTATCTCAATTATTGGAGCTTTCTGGATAGAAATCATCCTTGGAGGCGCAATAGGAGATCATTCAATGGTTATATAGAGTTGGGAGAATCACCAATTCCTCTGTCATGATCTAATGTGTTAGAGCTTATTAATGAGTATCATAATGTGTTTAGGAAGACAAATAAACAAAAAAAAACACCAAGTGATAATCCTTGAAAGAAGAAGTCCATATTTTTCGAATTACCTCACTAGAAGCATAATAGGTACTAACATAATCTTGACATGATGCAATTTGAAAAAAATGTATGTGATAATATTCTAGGAACTTCATTGGAGATTTTGGAGAAATCAGAAGATTATCTTAATGCAAGGTTTTATTTGAAAGAAAGGGGGATAAACTAAACTATGATGTATGATGTAACAAATGTATTTTTGTTTTAAATGTAATGAATAATTTTAATTTAAATAGCTGAAACAAAACATAAATATTTTTATTTGTGAAACATAAGGTATAGAAACTAGTGGAAAAGAGGCAACTTCCATGGTAAAGCTCCAATTCATGTTTTAAATAGCCGGTGAACAAATTTAAACTAATCCAATTACCACAAAATAAAATGTTCTAGTCCTACTCAACCCCCAAGTCCATCTAACCATCTCCCAAAATACTAATCAAATAGAAGCCGAGCTCCTTATAGGGATTAAAAGTTATGATAGCACCATTGTCCATTGTTCTTCTAGTGGTTTCAATTTCATATTACTCAGAAGAATAAGCAACTTACCTTCAAAGTAAAATCTATCTTGCTTATATAAGCGACTAGAGAAATATATAAAAATAACGGTATGAGACAAGGAGCCATCCCATCAAATCCTAAGTTGAAAAACTTGTAGAACCACAATATTGAACCTACGAATTGGAAATAGATAACAAACTAACCGATTAAGTAGAAAATCGCAATTTCAAGAATTGTCATTGGCACAAACAAAGAAAATAATGGCATGGAAAAAAACAAAGCCAAACAAAAAAAAGGAGATTTCGCTTTCTTTCTCCAATTACTCTTCTGGGTCACCAAAGACTTATTTCCTACGGCTTTAATGCCACCACCTGCTAGTAAAGACGCACAAAGGTAAGGAAGACGGTAAAGAAAGAGTGGTGATTGGTGGAAGGGCCATTGTTATCACTTGGTTGTCAAGGATGGAGCTAGATTATTTCAACAATGTCACGTAAGCATTTTTGTTAGAATCCAAATGGAAGTTCAACAATATCAAAATATTTTCTAATGCTATAATATAAATTCAACTGCAAACTTTAAGATCCAAAAATATCTTATACCATTATTTTATTTTATTTATTTTAAAATAAAAATATGATGAAATTTGATAGTAGTGATTTTAAAAATAAAATATTTAAAAACAAATATTAATTTATAAATAATATTTTATAAATTTTACATATACTTTGTTATTTATTTTAATAAAATTACTTAATTTATTATTATTTATTAATAAATAACATATACGACATTAACATATAATTAATTAATTTAATTTCATTTATAACTATATTAATATTAACATTCAAATAAATTCTCGTTTAAAAATAAACTGAAACAAGAAATATAAATAGAAGCAAATGACCTTAAAAAATTATCTAAAAACATTATATTACAACTTAAAATAAAAATAGAAATAGAATAAAAAATTATCTAAAAGAACCAAATTAGGAATACACATAAAACTTAAACATATAAAAATTATTTTCTAAGATATAAAAACCGACCTTGGAAACAAAACATCTAAGAAGCTAAAAATTATCCAAGATCTATGAGTTTCCGATTCATGCGTCAATAAACTATCACTTATCATGATATGAAGCAAAAATTTGGAATGACCTTAAGATGAAGCTAACTCCTTATCTAACATTTATCCATGTAAACGTATTACAACACTTTCGTTCCCTGCCAACTCTATAGAAGTCGTGCTTAGTACAAAAATGGTTTATCGTGTTAGTGTAGAACAAAGACTTGGAATATGAGTTGAGCGACATCCAATGTCTACTCAAGTGGAATGCAGAATCACGACAACTCAGAACGGTTGCCTTCGTGTTTTGTTTAATCTAAAACTTTGAAGTACAAATTGTAGAGAGAGATAAAGTGGAGTGTACCAGTGCATCGAGTGCAGTGCCCGTGAAGCCTGAATGTTTCATATGCTGGCCAATGACATATAGTACTCGTTCCCTACCAAGAACCTAAGCCCTAGAAGTTTGATTAACAGTAAAAATGCTTATGAAAATAATCAGGCCTGGAATGAGTTTAAAGATCCTAATTTATTACGAGTTTTGTAAGTAAATAGTTATCTTCAATGATCCTAATTATATCATATTTAAGCCATGCATCTCCAACGAGAATATTTGGATGCAACCATTCGTTTTTCTTCTGTTCTCGATGTTGTGACAAGTGTTGTTTACATTTTAGGGAGCACTTCGGCACACAAAAGGAGGCAAGGAAACTGTGGCTGTATAATGTGCCAGTGCCAGAGTACATCTAAACCGATAAAAGGGTTGTATACAAAGACAAGACAAGTTCCTCCTGAATATGAATTTACTACTATGGTCCCCATAATTAGACAAAGATCTTTCTACATTCAGGAACAGAAAAAGTTGTCTTAGCCCCAGCAATTGAGAACGCACATACCTAGTTGTCGTATATGAGATATTTAGTGCACTAGAAGCAACAGATCAAGTATGGTAAGTTTTTTGACATCAATAATACGATTCTAATATGTCCAGTATAGTGTTTCGAAGGTGAACTGAGATTTGAGAGAGGGGCTAGGGCAGGTAGGTAGGAAATGACGACTGGCTAGTTCTAAGGACAGAAGTCCCCTAGTTGAAACCTCCTCAACAATAAGATTTTGTCCATACATTTAGGAAATCCACCCGCTCCATTTATAGTAACAAAGCATTCTGCAAAAGTAGATTTTGTAAAAGATGGAGGATGAAAAACGATCTATTAATACTTCCATAACTAGTTTAGACTATTGACCGGGTCGGTGTCTCCTGTGGTGCAAGAAAATCTCAGCCATGACACACCTGAAATAGAATTTACACAGCCTCAAGCTTCCTTGGAAATTTAATCCTTTCCCAATTCTGCAACCTCTCTCTCTCTCTCTCTTTTAACATGCTGTTTCATGGTTTCTGTGCATGGAATAAGAAATGATATTGCCAAATGGAAAATGCTCATTTCTTGTTACACGTGTCTATATATATTTTCCTTCAAACAAATCTAACGTTAGAATATGCATTCCTTGTTCACACTATCACCAGCTGATAAGAAACAGAAACAACAGGTAGCCAAAAAGAGGGAGAACGGAAAAGATCAATTTCGAAGAAACAAGGACCCTCTTCTGCAGTCTTTATCAAAATTTAACGGAAATTAACAAGAAGTAAAAAGATTTCTTCACACAACACAGAGTTAAGTAAGAGACAGGTGGACAGAATTATTGATTTACTAACCAGGAATCAGTTGAGTATTCAGAGAGCTTCCCTTTGCTTGAGAAGACGATCAAAGCCACATCAGCATCACAAAGCACAGAGATCTCATGGGCTTTTTTCAACAACCCCGACCTTCTCTTTGAAAACGTCACTTGCCTATTGATCTTGTTCTCGATTCTCTTCAACTGAACCCTACCCCTCCCCATAGCTAGCTAGCCCTTGCAAGCTTCCCCTTTCCTTCTTTAGCAATAAAAAGAATTCACCACACAGTTCAATACTATAAAACAATCCAAACCCATAAAGAATGTGTAGAACAGAAACAGAAAAAGCAAGAAAGGAACAAACTTTAGCTGCAGAGAAAGATAGAGAAAGAGAGAGAGAGACTTTGCTGCTTTCTTTATGTGCGCGTGTTGGTATTACTCTCTTTCTCCATGTGAATATTTATTTGGCAGAGAAGAGAAAGGGTATCTCTTTTCTGTGCTTAGGATATTAATATTATACGGAGGCAAGTATACATACATATACGCAGAGAGAAAGAGTTAAGACAGATATAAATATGGAAAATCTTGAAACTGCTTTGGGACGAGGCGTGTGGTTTTGATTTGGGAAATTAGTGGTTTTGGAAAACAAGAGTGGTTTCGTCAAATGCGTTGTCGAGCTTCGGTTGGTCGAGGATGCTGCGTTTGTCTTGTGTCCACAATCCAAACCACAAGCTACTATATATCGTTCGTACGAGTGATATGTACGGACAAACTGTTGGTGTTTTGACCATTCTCGTCCTAAATATGATTCAATCTGATTAATATTAAAAATTGGGTGCCAAGTGCAAACAAGGGATCTAATATGGCGGTTTTGTTTTTTCAATTTCTGTATTTAATACATGATAATTATTATACACATGTTAGGGCTTCGCTTGATAGATTCGCGGGTTAATGAATCTCACCCATCACTTCGGACATTTTTTGTTTCTGTTTTCCCAAATAAAAGCGACCATAACCTTATTCTCTAATTTTATTGCAAGCTTTTGGTTCTCTATTTTTTATTTTAAATTTTATTTAGCTGTCTTTATGCTTTCTATTCCAATTTAATTTTTCTTTTAGTTCTTATGATTCATAATAAGTGTCGTTTTAAAAAAACGCACGTTTATTAAAAAAGCTAATGAAATTATAGATATACCCTTATTAATTAGCATGTGAGAGAAATTGCATACTACTCCCTCCGATTCATAATAAGAGTCGTTTTAGAAGAATACACGTTTATTAAGAAAGTTAATGAAATATCTGATATACCCTTATTAATTACATGTTAAAGTGCCTTGAAAAT
>JANKOD010000006.1:22173999-22206432 GCA_026284645.1 Erythroxylum acuminatum
TGAGCATTTTGGTCTTGTCCTAGAAAGAAAGTCAAGTTATTCACGCGGGTTAGGTGTTAAAGGGATAACATCTAAGTCCCGAGAAAAAAGTGAAATTCTAGCTGAAGCTGAGGCTGCAAAGAAACATGCAAGTGATTTAGATAATGAAGTTACAAGACTTACTGAAATCACAAAAACACAAAATGAAAAGATTCAAGCTCAAAATGAGAAGATTCAAGCTTAGGATGTAGCTATTGAGAAGCAAGCCACAGAAATGAAACAAATTTCAGCTGTTTTTGCACATTTGGCAAATACCGGAGTAATTCCTACTTTGTTACTCAATTCTTCTACCATAATTGAAGATTCATCAAGTGCCACAACATCAAATACCGCAACTATTCATGTAAGTTTATAAATTTATAAAATTTTTAATAGTTAGTATCATTTCTTATCATTATCATTGTATTATTATAAATGTTGGTATTAAATTTATAGCTTAATATTTTATAAACTAATTAACTAATTTTATTTTATTTTCTTTGTAGGAAACAAATCAACAGTGAACTTTATCCTGAAGAATAGCCAAGAAATTTTACCTTAGAGAGTTTTATCTTAAATTAGTACGTAGTAGTTTGAGATAATTGTAATAAATAATATTCTTGGATATTAAAATTTTCAATTTAATATATTGAAAATTAGAATTTTATACATTTTGGTGATTTTTATATATTTGATATATCCTAATAATTTTTATTTGCTTGTCTGACAATATCTTGGCACTAAAAATTCGTATCATTTGTGACAACTTCTATTTTATGGCTACCAATGCGGAATTTGTATTGATTAAGTAATTAAATTGTTAAATTTAGTTATATTATTTGCGACAAACACGAATACATTACTGATAAATTTATTGTAACATATATTATGTATTTAGTGATAACAATATTGTAATATATAACTTTCATACTTACGATGAAAACTTTTACACAATATGTACACTGGTGCAAATTTCTTTTACAGCTAATTTAATTTCGTTGATGAATTGATAGTTTCATTTGTGATAATAATAAACATAGTTAGTGACAATACTTTTTGTAAGAACCAAATTTCATTTTTGAGATGAAATGATGTTGACACTATTTTATTAAAATATTAGTGACCAAGAAACAATGGACGCTGATAAAAAATTATTAGTGACAAATAATTTGTCAATATTTATAATTATTTTAGTGGCGCTAATGTTGTAACAATAAAAAAAAAGTAGTGTTACGGCTTTATTCGTCACTGCTTTATATGATTTGTCTCAACAAACTTGTCATAAATATATGAAGTTGCTGTGACCATATAGTGTTGTCACACATTTCATAATTTTTAGTGTCGACCATTTTGTCACAATAAAAAAGTTGTGTTACGACTTAACTCGTCACTATTTTATATCATTTGTGACGATAAACTTGTCATAAATATATGAAGTTATTGTGACTATATAACTTTGTCACACACTTAAAAAGTTTTAGTGTCAATTTTAGTGTCACAAAGTTTTACATTATTGTGACCATTATTTAAATTAGTCACGATTTTAGTAGTGATGGAGGTATTTATAACGGGAGGTGACGACTTCAAATATTGGCCACTACTAATAATAGTGACAAATATTACTGCTTTTAGTGACAACTTTTACCTTCATTAAAAATAAAATTTCTTGTAGTGTAAAGTCTCAGAAGCTGGGTATGTTATTGTTCTAATAATTTTGATTGGAAGGTTAGTCAGATGTAAAGTCCAAATCAGTTCTTTTTCTCAAACTTCTCTCATAAATTTTAGCAACAACTATATATATGATTTCACAACAAGCCATTCTAATTTCTAGAGCATGCTTAACGATTCATCTTTTAGTTGTGGCAAAGTTTGAGAGTAAAGTCATTTATTTGACTTCAACTTCTATGGAAGCTAGATGACCACCAAGATACAACTCTTGCATTAAGTTATTAACCGTAATAACATGTTGCATCAGATCTTCTCCAGGAAGATATCGCATCTAGAGTAATTGCACTAACATGATGATGAGTCGTCTCATCTATGCTGCAGTTCGTATAAATCTAAGTGACCTCTTCATAATCGACATTTTCTTGAAAGTATATTTTAGGATTAGAAGTTGCTCACAAAAACTTAGAAAATCATAAATGAATAAATAAGCTCATGTTCAAATTGAAACTATGATTGTTATAATTTACTCAAAGTCATAATTTCAATACTATATGAACAAATCATATTTAAATCATAATTATTTCATTTTAATTAGAAACATATTTTAATTATTATGGAACCAATCAAATTTAGATTAAAATTAAAAAATTATTTATAATTCTTAATTTTTTATTATGAATGTCCTTTCATCGTCAACACCAGATAAATATGAAGATATTGCACAGCTTTGTACAGAACACCATTACAGTCCGTGCATCAAGTCCTATTTGTTCAGAACGGTGATTTTATCATCACCTATTACAAGCATTCGCTTATTGTCTTGAGATATTATAACAGAAGGCTGCTTAGGATATAGAACAGACAGAAACGAGAAACCAGAATAATGGAAAGAAAAGGTAAAACACAGCTTATATATATAATTTCCAATAGGAAATCAAATTAGAGCATCCACCCAGGAATGAAGCCACTGAAATTTTGAGGATGGGCACTAACATTAATCTCATCTTCACCCACAGGATTGTATCTGCAGCCAAATTAGATTGAATCTATATCAACCAATATCAGGAAGGGGAAAAGGAACAGATTAATGGAACGCCTGAAACGTTATGGATTTATCAGTACCCAATTTGCAGCGCGGAGCTTCCCACTAATGGATGGAAAAAACTTTCAGACTGACTTGAGTGGCGGGTGTATTGAATATTATGTTCTCCTGACTCCCAAGCTAGCCTGATTGGAGGTGGTGTACTCGCTTCGTCCAACTAATTATCAAAATTAAGAAAGTGTTGCAATTTTTTGATGCACAAAAACGATAAAGACAGAAGATTAGTGTGGCTTAGCAAATTATAGGTCACTTACAAAGGCATTTTGGAGATATTAACAATCACGTACGATTTATAACAGAACAAGCTTAATCTAAAACGATGCATGGACGTTATTAAACTGGAAACTACTCATACCTTTCTCCTTAGTGCGTTATTGGCTTCGAGTAGTAGGTGTCCCTGCTCCAACAAGAATATGTTACAATATGAGTTGCCGATGAAAACATAAATTTTCACATAAGATATGCGTGTCTTGATGCATACCCTGTTCTGGAGATCAGTAAGTTGATCGAGCATGAATTGGGTCTGAAAAGGACAGGGAAGAGTGAAAAAAAAAAGGAGAGAGAGTTCTGTAAGTACTTATCTTTTTACGTGTAACACAGTAGCAATAAGTCTAAGATCCAACGTGACATTAAGGTCAATATATATCACTAATCAGAAATAATTTAATTAATAAGAATCATGATAATCATAAGGGTCACCGAAGCAATGATCATATAATTGACTCATTCTTTTTAATAACAAGTTTTAATTTAATTACAAATTTTACATGTTCTAATTATCACAGTACTAATTATATAAGGATAAAATTTTCAACAAACTACAATTATCAGTACGAATAATCAATGAACATAGAGACCCTATAGCATCTACACTCCAAGATTATTCTATCAATTAGGGTTGTAAATATATTTTTAGTCTTTCTAATTGTTTAACTTTAAATTTTTAATTTTTTTTTTTTTTGGATTCGAGGAAACCCCACAGGCGGGCCAAGTGGCTACACCCCATCAGAGAGCCAAGCGGCTACACCCCATCACGGAGGGCCTCACTAGTTCTCCACCCATAGGTAAAACCCCGGCTGCCCCAGGCTCTTACAAGAGGGGCTAGCAAGAAATCGAAGCTGAGACCTAACCGAAGTCAAGCCCCGCTCTCAACTATCTAGCCACACCCCTTGAGGGCTAAATTTTTTAACTTAGTCCTTCAATTTTACTAATTACTTTGTGATAAGAATTTATTACATAAATATTTTTAATTTAAAATTTTTAACTTAATATGAAGATTTTAATAAAAATATTTATTCACGGCATCTAATTCAGTTATTTTCTTGAATGTCAAATAAAATTTCCTTTAAAGCATTAATAAAGGTCTTAGAATAAAGTAAGTTATATAAAGTTTAAGAATTAAATTAGAAATTTTAATAATTGGAATAAAAACATGGATTAAATTAAAGAATTAAAAAATTGTATATGTTCATTTTAAGTTTATTAGTGGTTTTACTAGAACTGTTGCTAATGATTCTACTCTAGTTAAAAAGATTGGGAATTTAGGTAATCAGAAGAATATATTGCACAAGTACCTTTGTTGACCTAATTTGCTTCAAAGATCCCTCTAGTTGATTCTCAAGCTGCTCAAGCTCCTTTGAATTTAAAGGTCCCAAATCTTCTCCAAGAAGATTCCTGCATGCAAGCAGAACTCAGAATCAACCATATTAATTTTAATTTGCAAATGACTTTGAAATTTCAGTTGGGGAATTAAAAGTGACCTCTGAGATCTCTGCAGGAGCTCCACTCTAGATTTGAGCTTCAGATACTCCTGGTAGCTGCTCTGCTTGATTAATTACATGTTGCATGAAATATTTATTTGTAGCAAATGAGAAACCTTTGATAAGATACCATGAAATAGGACATCATAGGCTCATAGCAGTAGCTGAACTAGTTACGACTAACTTTAGCTTAAGAGTTAAACTTGCTTTCCCATGTATAAAATAACGAGATATATACCTGTAACTCACTTGCTGGTCTGCTGGTTTCCAAAGCACCATAACTACATTTCTGGTACTTCTCAATGGTCTTGAGCATGCTAAGACAAACCAAGTAATGAAAGAAGGTCAGCACAAATGATCGAACACATTTTGTCACCATGGTGATTGAGTTCAACTCTCAAAATGTGAGAGCGAAATCAAATTTACACATGTAGAAATTAAAGCTTGTTAATTAGGTACCATTCAATAGTATTATTCCTTCTAACAAAGAATATATAATCAACTAACTCAACTTATTACTGAGCACAACTAACCTCATTAATTGAGATCGGTTTCCTATAGATGTTTTGCCCTTATTGGGCTTTACAAGCACATACATATCATTACAATGCATGAACTTGTCAGAATGCTGTGAGTATTAACTTCTTATTGTGTTTTCCTTTCTCATATTATATCAACAAACCTATTTAAGAATTTGAGATAGAACATGCATAAGAAATCGAAATTTCTACTAATGCAAGTGAAAGCCAAAATGTCTTGGTAAATAGAATTTTCAGAAAAAAATAAGTACATTTCCCCTTTCTAATTTGACAAAGAAGGAATTAAAATAGAAAATTCAATTATAGTTATGTGAGGATGCTGACACTATAATTAATAGATGGCGAAAACATCTAAAATTAAATTTAATCAAGAGAAATAACCAAAATTAGTAATACTAAAATAGATCCAACTTTGTTGTACAAACTGAAAACCATATGCTTAGAAAATAACAGAAGTTTGCTTCACTGAAAGTAGCTAAAAGTTTTACCACAACATGATTTTTAGCTAAGATACAAACCATGTCACAATTAACTGAGCTATACATGAGGATACAAAGGCCTTACTGGTTACTGCAATCATCTACTAAAAGATTGGGAAAAAAAGAAAAGCTAAGCGCTGATGAGGGCTTATGAACTTCAATAGATTACTAGTACTGGGACGAGTGTCATTTCATATTCCTCCCATTCTTTTGGTAGTAAGTTGTTATAGTTTAGATCCAATAGCTTTTCACAATATATAATATTCCTCTCAGTAGTATTGTTTGTGAGGAGCTTAATCCATAATATGCATATGGAAAAAATATTATACAATTGCCCTGCTCAAAACTTGTGTCAAAGCATTGAGATGAATATATTTGTGTCAAAGAGAACAAAATGCCACAAATATATGATAAAAGCATGAAATATTGAAAACGATCTCATCCGAAATGCAAAAACGAAAAATATCAAGATATTATTATCAAGTTTGCGTTGTACTCAAGCCCTAATTTTTGGAAGACAAAGTTGTTTTCTTTAGTTTCTTTTAGGGAGGATAGAACCTTAATTACGCTTTTAACCTGAAACTGGCTCACGAAAAATGGTCACGTCATTCTATATCCATATCCTTTTCTTGTTGCCAAGAATAAGGAAAGAAGCCAATTAATCATTTTGTTCAGATACAAGATGGGAACATGGGGGAGAGGAAAAAGAAAAGATTGTAATTATAAACAAAGAGAGATCATAAGAGCTTGGCAGATAAGCTACGTATTTAAAACTTCAAGACAATGAAAAGACAAGAAATACATAAAGCATGCTTTACATTAGTAATAACCTCATCAAGATAGTATAAAAGTTTGCCCTCATATGTAATACTTTAGGGTTTATGTATAGATGAATTTTTAGCTGCAGATTCTACTCCTTAATTGTTTATCATCATTTTATCAAGACTAAAACTATGTTTAAGAGAAATCGAGAAAAAAAAAAAGGAAAACAATCTGATCATAATTATTTTTGCAGCTTTATTAAGCAGAATGATCAACCTCTCTCTTTCTTTCTCTCAGACTCACTCTCTGAAACAGATTTCTAGTTGCACCCTCAAAGTTTAGCAGATTTAGGTCTGCAAACCGTACATCCACCGTATCTCAACAGTGAGGCTCTGCTTAATACACCTTGTAGCGTTATAAGAAGAAGAAGAGATAATAAATAAACGTAATGAGTGTGTAATAAATTTACTAGAATCTTATATTTTACAAGCCTCAATCTGATTAAATGATTGTGGATCTTATAAAGAATAACTAGTTTCTTTGGAGATAAATAAAGGTGAACCAAAAAAGAATATTCTTGCATAACATATTTTATATAGGGTTAACATAAATGATTAACTTTAGTACCTGACCTTTTAGAAAAATAAGACATTTAAGAATGTCGAAAGGGAAAAGTAGTACTAAATCTTCATAAATCACGAAAGAAGAAACTCAAGACTTCAAATGGATCAAAACAGGAATGAATTTAAAATCTAAACTCTAAAGTTGTATCTCCCTATTCAAGAAAATTTGAAAAGGACATGCTTTAGACCATCGAAACCACTGAAACCCTAAATATAGCTGGTTATAACTAATGGGTTGTAAGAAAGAACAGATCTTGGATGCAGATAAAACACAAACATCTAAAGAACTCAATTAATATATATGCATCTATCCATGAGCATGTGAACAGAGAGAGAGAGAGAGAGAAAGATTATACACAGAATACCTAGAACTGCTACAGAACTCATAGAGCTTCCCGCGGTTAGAGAAGATAATGAGAGCAACTTCGGCGTCACAGAGAACTGACAGTTCATAAGCTTTCTTAAGCAACCCATTTCTTCTCTTAGCAAATGTAACCTGCCTGTTGATTTTGTTCTCTATTCTCTTCAACTCAACTCTCCCTCTACCCATTTTTCTCTCCCTATATTACCCGATTCCACACAAACAAACACTCACTCTCTACACACACGCAGGCTGTCCTCTCCCGCTCTCTAGACCACTCTTTCTAGTCTTGGTTAAGAGATATGCAAACTTTTTAAAGGCCAAATTTACAAGGGTCCTAAAACATATAAAGTGAACATGTGAAAAGAAAGAAATGGAAACCCTGGGAATAAATGTCTTTCTTTTGTTTATATTAATTGTTGCGTATACAAAGTTTATGTATATGACTATATCCGTATGTCTTTTGCACAGATTTTCGACCTACTGCCCAGGTTTTTCCCTGTTTCGATCCAAGTACACCAACCTGTGACCACACTGACATTTCTTTAAATTTTCTTTCTTTCTTGATGTAAATGGCATAATTTGATTTGAGAATGAGTTTCGCTTCTTTTCTTTTCTTTTTTTCCTGTTGTCTGCTCCCCTCGATTTACCATGTAATGTCTACGTTACCTTCAAATGTCTAGTGGATGTCAACAGCAACCTTAAAAGATAGGATCTTTTCTGTTGCACACGTGTCAACTTGTTGTAACAGTCATCTCTAATATCCAACGTTCACTTCCTTTTCAAGGTACATGCGGTGTCTAAGCCAACTCTCTTATTTCTGTCATCGGGTAACTTGATTCTTGATTGATGCCAAGTAGATAAAGAAACTACTGTTTCCATGGCAACGAAGTTCACGAGAAATAATGCGACTCGGTTAAGAAGCCTACAAATACAAAAACTCATTGATATGATTTTGGTTGGTATAAATAATCAAGACATTGTGAAATTATTCATTGATTCTAGTAAATAATGATATGCTATTAAATATTATATCTCCCTTAATATGAATATGGACAGAAGAAAATTAGTCATCTTAGTTGTTGAATAAGAATATCTAAACAATAAAATTTATTAATTAAAACTTGGATAAATTATAGCGGGAAAAGCTAAAAATACATTTATATTAAAACTATATTGGTACTTTTACCTACATGGTAGAAAAGGTGTACAAATGTGGTTAGCAATCGAACTTAACTATAGAAAGAAAGAAATTGTTGGCTCCTCTTTGTTATAGGGATTGAAATTGATAATTTTAATTTGAAGACATATGTTTGTACAATAATAAGAAAGAGTAAGGATATACACGAACATATAGGAAATGTTGGTCGACATGAAAAATCTCAATTGTTACATCTTTATTAGATATAAATTAACACCCACATGAATTACTTATTTCTTAATCATCTTGTTCATATTTTAATAGTACACAAAGTTGTTGTTGAAAATTAAACAAGTTTTGGATTTGAGTGGCTTAGAAGTGTAAAGTCATTAAGTATGATTCATGTATTTATCTTTTGAATGTTTCTACAAGTTATTAATTAGGAATTATCTAGAGAGTCATTATAATTGTCTTTGGAGTTTTATAAATACCTATGTACTCAAGAATTCTGATGTAAGAGAAAGAGAAATTTTAGATTTCGTAAATCCTTTCCCATATTCCTCTTCTTACATTTGGTATCAGAGCTTGTATTATCAAAAAGAATACAGAGAAAATTTTGAGTTTGAGTGATGACACCAAATATTGTTTGGACTGGTCCCAAACTAAATGAGAAGGTTGATTATAATTACTAGCAGATTCTCATGTCTACTCATCTAAATGCTCATAATTTATGGAGTTATGTTGATCAAGGTATTGTAAAAAATGCAAAAGAAGCAGATAAAAGAAAAGATCAGCTAGCATTGTCCCAAATTGTCTCAAATTCATCAACAAGTAGATTACTCTATGTTTGGTTAGATTTCTAATGTGAAAACAACAAAAGAGACTTGGGATATTTTAAAACTTGCATATAAAGGAGTAGATAAGGCTCATAAATCAAAATTGCAGTCCTTGAAGTGGGAGTATAAAAAATGTGTGATGAGAACCTCAAAATTAGTGGAGCAATATTTTTCTCGTGTCATGGATCTTGTCAAAAGGATGAGAATGCATGGTGATGAGATTACAGACACTCAAATGGTAGAAAAAATCTTGCAAGCTTTGCTAGTGAAGTATGACCACATTGAGACAACAATACTGGAGCTTCATGATCCTGAAGAAATAATAGTAGTTGAGTTGTAAGGCAATTTAGAAATTCATGTAAGCAGAATCATGGAGAAGAATGAAAAACCATTGGAGGAAACATTGAAAATGCCAAATAAATTTAGCAAGTGCTACAGAATCAAACCAAAAAGGAGAATGAAAAACCATTGGAGGAAGCGTCGTTAGACTAATTATCACCTAATCTTCGCAACAGAGCTATTATGTTGACTTAATCCAATTGTCCCTAGGCCCAAGGGTGATGATTTCGTGTAATGTTTCGTTGAGAATGTGGTTTTCTCATTGAAGGGTATTCAGAATCTCATATTAAAGGATGCATAACTTTAGTTGATCTGATTCATTTTCTTAAAAAAAAATTGTATTATAATATTCTTTAAAATTAGCATATTTTATTAATTATTTACTCATTCTTATATTTGTTGAAGTAAAAAAAAAGTATGTTGCTTCCTTACCAAATTGCATTCTTAGCAAACGAAACATAGTTAAATAGAAACAAAGACTAGAGAAGACTACAAAACCAAAACAAAAGGAAGATGATAGGTTCCATAACTATTTTGTGTTAACAGATGTTCTAAAAATTAATTATAAAATAAAATATTTCAAATTTTATTTATAAATTAAAAATTGTCATCGAATTAAGGTGCGTCTGTTGTAACTTATTAAGACTAAGAAGCCAAAATTAAAGAAAGATGGTAGCTTTCAAAGCTATTTTCTTTTAATAGATATTTTAAAATTAATTATTAAAAAAAACTTTGAAATTTTATTTATAAAAAATGTTCATCTTTTTATTAATAATTTACTCTTATGTTGAAGTAGAAAAAGTAAGTTTCTACCTTACTAAATTGTATGCCTAGCAACCGATACAAATTTATAGATAAAAAACTTTGTCTTGCCAATATACTCAACATCGAGTTTACTCGTTGACATTGTTATATTTTATTCAAGTACGAGAATGTGCATATTACTTACAATATCTAGATATTATTCACATTTGAAAGTTTTAGATATTTTGTATATAATATCTAGATAAAGATAAATAATTTGTAGTACAAAGTAAATGTTATAATATGTGGTAATTATAACTAATTGAAATGTGTGGTTATAATTAATTTGATATACCTATAAATATTCATCTACCTTCTTGTTTCATGTATCAAGAAATAATTTCAAGTATTTAAAAGTAAAGTTCATGAGACTTCCAAACTTAGAGATTCTAAGTTATATGTTAATATTTATAACTTCTAATTAGAGAGTGTTTGTATTATAACTCCTCTTTCACTCATAATTCTTTTATAAGTCTTATTTCTTCCAATCTTAGTTGAGTTGTGGTCTTGCTCTATCTACCTAATCATTCCAACAAGTGGTATCCACTTTAGTGGCCGAGAAACTTAATAATTTGATGACTTTATTATCTTAACTTACAACATTGGGATATATAATAGAGCCACATAAATGTGTCAAACTTTTACTTCAAAGTTTACCTGATTCATATAATCAATTCATCATTAACTTAACCAATAGTCTTCTTATAGACTACTTTGTCTTTGATGATGTTGTAAACATGTTCTTAGAGGAAGAAATTTGATATAAGAATTGAAAAAAAGGGCATTATGCTACATAATAAATTAAAGCTTTAATAGTGATAAACGGGGGATCGACATAATATAGTCCAAAGTCTTAATAAATCAAAATCAAGAAGTAAGAATAATTTAAAATGATACAATTACGGTAAGAAAGGTCACTTCAAATATGAATATTCCAGTTCTCAAGGAAATTTTACAAGTACTTCATATTACTATGATTATCATCTAAAGTTTGTTGATATTGGAACTATTAAAATGAAGATGTAAGATGGTACAATTTATACTATTCAAGAGGTACGATACGTTGTGAGCTTGAAAAAGAATTTGTTATCTCTCAGATGACTCGATGGTCTTGGGTGTAAAGTAAAAATTATCAACAAAAACTTAAAGATAATTTAAGACACACTTATGCTTATAAAGGTAGAAAAAATAGGTGCAAACTTATACAAGTTAAAGAGAGACATATTACTAAAAGCAGAAACATTATTCACTTCAGGCAATTCAAGTGAGTCATCTTCCATATTATGGCATTAAAACCTTAGACATATAACGAAATGAAGATCCTTACTCCTTGGGCTTACAAAGGTATTACTATCTTTTTGTGAGCGCTATCTTATAAGTAAGTGACATCATAAAATTTAACACATCAAATTCAAGAAAATAAGGTTATTCTTGAATTGGTTCACTTTGAAATGTTGCAAGCACCAATTCCATCCCTAGGATGAGCAAAGTACTTCTCTCTTTCATTGATTATTCTAGAAGATGTTAGGTGTATTATATTAATAGTAAATTAGACATGTTCCCAATCTTTAAAATTTTCAAAGTATGTGTTAAACTTGATTACGATACAAAGATCAAGTGCCTAATAATTGATAATGAAGGAGGATATATTGGCATTTGATGCATTTTATAAGCAAGAAGGCATTAAAATATATTTCATTATTATATACACTCCTTAATAAGATGGGTGGTAAATTAGATTAATATAAGTCTATTAGAAAGGACAAAAGTAATGTCGAAAGCTACAAACTTACATAAGATTTTTTTGGGTAGAAGCAGTTAATATTGCCTATTATATAGTGATTCGAGTTTTATCGATAAAAATTGAGTTGAAAAGTTAATAGGGATGTAGACTTTGAAAATAGATTATTCTAACCTCCATGTATTTAGAAGTCTTGTGTATGTTATGTATAATCCCAAAGAAACCACAAAACTGGATCCAAAATCCATAAAATGCTTACTTTTAAGATTTATTGATAGAGTGAAAGGATATTACTTGCAAGATTATATTGCCCATATTGTTAGGAGAGATGTCACATTTGTAGAGGATAAATTACAAAGAGAAAAGACAATAATACTTCCCAAAGAAGTAAAGAATGTTATACATATGGAAAGGGAATTTTAAGCTCGTTTTAAAGTAGCACTGGAGCAAAATGTTCAATAACTAGTTAAGTCTAAAGCTTTAGAAGTTAATCTCAAATTGCATAAAGGACCACAAAATTAGTAATCAGATTATATAGTAAAGGATAATATATCATACTTCCTTCTAACAGATGATACAGATCTATTAACTCTCTAAAAAGCACTTAATAATTCAAATTTCTCTTAATGGATAGGAGTAATATAGGAACAAATTAAAGCTTTTATAAAATAAAACTTAAAAACTTGAATAATTATCACAAGGAAGTAAGCCAACATGTAATAAATGGGTCTTCAAGGTCAACTGGAATGGTGAAGATTAAATGGAGTGAGATCAGCTAAGATTAATGATGAAAGGGTATGCTAAAAAATAGGAATTAATTTCAATGAAATATTTTTCTCGGTATTTCAACTTACTATAGTCAAAGTAGTCATAGCAATGTTTGCTATGTTTGACTTATATCTAGAGAAAATATATGTGATAACTAATATTTTTATGGAAAACTTGATGAAGAAGTTTATATGCTATAATCAAAAAATTTTGAAGAAAAAAGGAAAAGAGAACTTAATTTGTTGATTGAACAAATCTCTATATAGTCTTAAACAAGTGCCAAGATATTGGTACAAGAGATTTGATTCCTTTATCATAAGAATTAGATACAATATAATTCATGAAAACCTATGTGCATATTTTAAGAGGTTTAGTAATAAAGATTTCATTATGTTAATATTGTATGTAGATAACAATTTGGTTGTAAGCCGCAATAAAGATTGTATTAAAGAATTGAAGGCATCATTAACTAGGGAATTTGAATTAAAAACTTTGGACCAGTAAATAATATTTTAGGGATGCAAATTTATTAAGACAAAGATAATAAAAAGAATTGGCTTTATAAGAAAAACTAAGTAAAAAAAGTTATATAATCTACCCCCCTTTTTTGTTAATTTCTAGTTATCCTCTAGTGTGAATGTTAACAATGAAGATGATAGGATGCAGATGTCATGAGTACTATATGCATCTATAGTAAGGAGTTTAATTGTCATAATTTGTATAATACCAAACATTACACATGCAATGGGAGGAGTTAGTTGCTATATAATGAATCCTAGTAAAAAGCATTATAATTTGTAAAGAGGATCCTAATATATATTAAGGGAATCAAAGATATTGCATTATAATAGAGAGGATTAGACTTTATTATAAAAGGTTCTGATGATTTTAATTATATTAGTGATCTTAATAAAAGTAAATCCACAATATGTTATGTGTTCACACTTGCTAGGGGTTATAAGTTAGGTTTTAAAGTTATAATTAATCATGGCTACGTCAACAATAGAAGAAAAATTTCCAATTTTATAATTTTTAATTAATATTTATAACTTATTATTAGAGATTATTTATATAGTAACTCCTTTTTTTTTTACTCGTAACAGTATTTTGCATGACCTGTTTCTTCTAATCTTAGTTGAGTTACAATCTTTCTTTATCCATCTAATCATTTTAAGAGTCACTTGTGACTTATGAAGACTACAAAGCTAAAACTAAAGGAAGATGATAACTTTCAAATTTATTTATAAATAAAGATTATATAGCATCAAAATCTGTATTATATGTGTGTGTGTGTGTGTATATATATATATAAGTAATTATATCTAAATATTAATCTGTACTAACGATTTGTATATATTTTTCATATCAATACAAGAAGTTATTCATTACATGTAAAATTTTTAAATAATTTTATTTTTACCATATAGATATGAAAAATTACCAATTTATACTTAAATTTAATTGATTTATATTATATTATTTTGTTTAAAGACTTATACAAGTCTAATTAATTTATGGAGTCTTCCAACAGTTGCCAAGTATTAAAGGTCCTATTTTCCTTATAAATTCACAAACACCTCTAAATAGTAGGTGGGTTTCTCATAAATTCATAAACAACTCTAATTACTAGGTGGTAGGAGTTGCATTATGTTAAAAACTTTAATAAATATTGAAATTAAACTTGTCACTTGAGTTACTTTTTTTTCTTATAATGCATAAATGATAATTATAGCATATTTTTTAAGTCGAGAGCTATTGCATATTTTTAAGTTATCTTTATATTAATTTAGAATTATATGTTATTACTAAATAATTTTTATATGCATATAAACAAATATGACATTTAAGCTGTGTGATTAGAGCCTTGAGAATGTCAACCATTTACTTCAGACTTGTGGATTCTCCATAACTTTTAGGGGCCAATGTTTTCAATTATGTAAGCTTTCTTACTTAGGGAGAATATAGAATCAATTTATCTCTTAGGTTGAGTAGGTTAGATTCACTCATAAAGGAGATCTTATAGTCTTAAAGGCTTGTTATAAGTTGAGAAACTTATATGCCATGGAATGAAAGGAATTTAAGAAATTTTCAAGGCATTTCCCAGCCTATTCAAGCTCTTACTTTAGCCATTTTTTGATATATAAGGCAGATCATCTTAATTCACAACATTTAACTTAATACAAGTTAGGAGATAACTTTAAAATGGGTTGTTCTTTAAACAAATCTTCATGGCTATTATTGTATACTAAATGTAAGGTTGTGGCTCTATTTATTATATTATTGTTGGAAGTAGATAAGATTTCATTCTTTATTATCCTGGTCTCTAGGTATAACTAATATCATTGGTTTTAGGTTTCTATAAGCCAGTTGTACTCTTTTTCCCTTATTAGTGCATTATTCTGTTTTGAAAAGAAGAATTAGAAGTCATTCTTAGTAAATAGTATTTACCCCTAATACTATTAGCAAGGAGAGGGAATATAATACTGTGGTGATTTAAATATTTTCCTTATTCTAATATGCATATAGGAAAGACATATTTTTAATTTAGATTTCCTAAAAAATAAACAATTCTAATTGTGTAAAAAGGCTACATATGATGGACTTAGACATTCTTACGTAACCACACATGTTTTTTGGCTCCTCCTTAATCTTTATGTTCATATATTTGTTTATTTTTAACTTTTATTAATTTAATATGCTTCTCACAATGTTAGACTAGGTTTGACTTAGAAACTTTGATTATAACCAATTTGGATTCAGTTAGGCAATACCCTAATCCATACACATCTTTAGTTATGTATTTAATGAACTTTTGTTAAAAAAACTAATTTAATAGAATATATATTAAAGGTAGTTATTTTGATGGATTAAGAATATCTTAATATGCCATAAAAGTTAGTTTACAAGTTCCTTTCAAATTTAGAAAAGAAGATGTAAACGCTTTTCTAAAAAGGTAAAGTATTTTAACACCATAAACAATAAATAGCACTATCTTTAATAATATGTACACGTCTTTTCTAATATTAATAGTGTTATTAATACTCATTAACTTTATTGACATGTCATATCATATGAGATATGTTTATAATCGTTTGTAATTATTGTTTAAAATAGATAATTAGCCTTTAATCCTCACACTATGTATTTTATATACCCACTCAAAGTCCCATTTAGATTACAAATTAAACAAACAAAGTTATTTCTCTTTCAAACTCCCCCACACTTTGCATTAAAGATTACTCATTAAAAATTTCAAGGTCACTCATTTAAGAAGATGTGTATTTTTTCATTTAGATTATTAATTATCACTCTTTATAGTTTCTCTTATTCATTCTTGATGGAGAATATATCGAGAAATGTGTTTTGTATTGTTCATTGATGAATTTATAAGTGTATGAAGCTTAAATAAACATTCATAGAATGACTAAAAAAGAAAGAAAATATTCTAAGAATAATATATTTTCAATTTGAAAATACTTGCAAATATTATTATAAATTATGAAGATGCTAAAAATATTTAAAGTGTAAGAATTGGAGAGAAATAATGAATTGAAAATATAGAGAATTCTTCTATGATTTTTGTGTTATCAATCCCCTTTAAGCTCATAGGTGTAGCAATAATGAGCTTATCTTGAAGGCAATTAAAGGTAAAGGCTACTAACACTTTCATCATGACATTAGGAATGTGATCCGTGATTAAAATGTGATAAATGAAGAGAACCTATTTGGCAACCAAGATTCGAAGAAAGTGGAAGTCAATCTCAATATATTTAGTTTGAATAAGAGAGATTGGATTAGTTATAAGAAATGTAGCTCCTCAGTTGTTGTACCATAATGTTGGTTTAAGGTAAGGTAATATAATTTATCCTAGAAGCAAGTTAATCCAACAAAGTTTAGCAATTGTAAGTGCAATACTTCTCTATCCAGCTTTAATGCTAGAGCGAGCAACATTGGGTTATTTCTTAGCACTCAAAGAGATAAGATTTATTCTTAAAAAATGCAATAACTATAGCTAAGGCAACGATCATCTAGACAACTAACCCAGTTAGAATCATAGTAGACATTAAGGATGAGGTTATTGCATTTAGTTAGTTAGATGCCACATGAAAAGGTTGACTGTAAATATTGGAGAATCTATTTAACTGGTATAGTGAATGTTAGTAAGGACATCAAAGAATTGGGAACTTTATTTACATCTAACTGAATATCAAGGTACGTGAGACTGAAGGGTACCCTATGTTGCTGTATTCTATAGTATTAGTTAAGGGCGTGCCTCAATTTTTAGATTGAGGTAAGGTTTAGAAGAATTAAAGTGAGAGTGGGTGAGAAGATCCTTAGTGTATTACATTTAAGTAAAGAAGAGGTCATAAAGGTAGAATAGCTTTAATATCAAGGAACTAACAGAGAGGGCCAAATTATTTAATGAAAAAGGTAGTGTTAAGATTATGTATAAAGAAAAAAATAAAGGTTTATGGAGAATCTATAACTATCATATATATAAAGAAGAATGTAAAGAGTGTGAGTGGCAATATAATGAATAAAGAGTGAGGTTTTTGATTTAGAGGGAGTAATGAATCTCTAGAATTTTTTAGCTTAAGCAATGAACATTTGGGGCTTGTTTAAAACCTTAAGTATTTTTCTTGATGACGACAGACATAGTAAAGAAGATGGGGAATTTTTAAACCAATAGGTTGAGCCATATAATTAGGCTTTTAAAGGTGACTATGAAGAAAGGTACTGTACACGTCTAAATGGAAAATGGACAATTGTTTTCTAGAGAAAAAGTGAAGATAACGCATATAGTTATTAGTTTGAAAATAGATGTAAATATGTTAGTGTAATCATTACTGAAAGATTGATGGTAGCCTTAGGCAACATAGCAAGTTTTGTAATAATCAAGAGAACAATCGAGTTTATGTTTAGTTTGAAAAATCCATTTACATCCACCAATGTTGGAAATGGGTAGTGGAGGGATGAGGGTCTAGGTTTGATTGCTACAAAGAGCAATGAACTCATCAAACATAACTTAGTACCAATTTAGGCATTTAATTGCTTATGTGAAGGATGTGGGTTTAAGGTCATGAAAGCATTAAGTGATGGTGTTGTAAATAATATAGTTAGAAAAGGAATGGGAAACATAGGAACAATCACAAGTTTGAGTAATCATAGGATGCCATAGTGGTAATGGTGGTGAGTGGGGTGTAGGTAAAGGTGATGTTTTCGAGGATAGTTGGGGGTTATAATAGGAAGGTTGAAAGTTATAGGTAGGGTGGGTGATTTAAGGGGGTTAGAAGGTATGCGTATTAGAGATTTTGGTTTTATCATAAAAGAAAGTGGTTTCAGTGAAGCAGATACAGTAAGAGATGTATAGTTTTTAGTTTGAGGATTAAAGGCATAGGGAAGTATCCCAAGAAAGTACAAGGTGTGGATTTCAGTGTAAGTTTGTTAGAGCACGTAGCTCCAAGAAAAGGAAAACATATGTAATCAAAACACGAAGATGAGAGATGATAGGTTTATAGGGTGATTTATGGTAAAAGTATAGAAGTGAGAAAGATTAATTAGTTACACTATAATAGAGAAAGCATCAAACCAAAAGGATATTAGTAAAGAGGCTAGATAAGAAGGGTGATGCTAGTTAAAAAAGACATCGAAAGACAAGAGTTTTTTTTCTTAAAAACATTAGTTATAAGGATTTATCACATTAGCTTATTTGATGGAAGATGAGACAAAGTTGACAAAGTAACACGACAAAGATGACCAAGAAGCTAATACTATAGATTAAGAGTAGCTTGTTTGGCTGAGAGAGCAATATGATTTTAAAAGTGACTAGAATCCTTGTAAGGTGGAGATTATTGTGGATGTCACCTGTTTCTTTGTTATAAGGTCCTTCATGATGTAAATAGAAGGAGAAAGCTCAATTGGACAAGGGCATCTTTGGTAATATATAATATGTTTATGGTGAGTTGAGGTATAATTAAAGCAACATATAGGTATGAAGATTTAAGGTATGTGGATAGAGTGAAGTGTTCAATAGCAGAGATAGAAAGATTGTTACTGTTATCAACGATCTCTTGATTTGAACCTTGGTATAGCATCACATATTTAATAAGTTATGGATGGGAGGCTATATGAGCTAATATACCAATTTTAGGTAGCCATTCGATGATATCACTTAAGGTAAATGAAGTGATGTCATACTTTGATTGAATGTTCATATTATAAAAGGTTGTGTGTAGTGTGCTTAGGTCAAATCATGAGGTGGATTGGTTATTTCTTGACTCATAATGCCTAAATCGAAGATCCACAACAATATGTCCCCATTTCTAATATATTTGACATTGTTAGGTAAGGAGTTAATTTTGCTTATTTGGTTATTAGGCTTGGGCAAGTGGCATTTGATGTAGGTTTGAGTTTGGATAATGAAGGCTTTAGATTAGGATGTATTTGTAATTTAGATTGGGTGGTGTGTTAGGTCATGGGTTAGGGTTAGTCCTCTTAGAAAAGGGGAAAAGGGGAGTTAGGGTTATAAGTTTGTGCATAATAAGTTTTGTTGCCAATGTGATGTCTCCCACATCTAGATAATCACAAGTTCATAAAATTGTTTGTATTTAATTTTTCTATACTAGGTAGTTAATGACATCAAGTGTTGTTAGGAAGTTATTGATATTGGTAATTGGAAACTCTATAGTTGTTGATGTAGATTGATATGTAGACATATATATGTGTTTGAAATGTTCTAAAAAAAAACTTTAGATGATGGTTTAAAGAAAATGTATTTATTGAATGTTATGTTTACTATAGAAAAGTGTGTTATTGGAAAATTGTGGTTTAGAAGAAAATTATAAGACAAAGTGGCCTTTTGATATTATAATAGAAAGTGTACAGAGAAATGTATTTTGTATTGCTCATTGATGAAGTTACAAGCGTATGAAGCTTATATGTATATAAAAATTATTAAAAAGGAAAACAAAATATCCTCCTACATTGTCAAAATAAGAATATTTGCAAATGTGCTCGTAATGAGAGAGATGCTAAAAATATTCCAATTACTAGAATTATACAGAATGATTGATTTGAAAATCTAGAGAATTTTTCTTTGATTGTCATGTATTATTAATTCCTTCTCCTCCCTCTTTTTATTTCAAATTCATAACTTTGTACAATTTTTACAAAAATTATAACCAAGTTCGAGAAGTAAGAAAATATATTCATCATAGATAAAATTTTAAAACTTGAGTTTAAACAAAATATTCTCAAGACTCATGCAATTATTTGCTACTAAATTTGACCTCTAATTTTCATCATCTTTAGGAAACTATTTTAAACAACTTTATAGTTTATACAAGTCAATTTGAAGGAGATTTTGTTGGTGTTGATATTAGAGATGATTTTAATTTTAGTAAAAAGAAATTAAAGGAGTTTTGGAAAGTGAGAAAGAGACTTTTAGAGAATGAAAATATATTAAGGATTTATTTTAGTAAGTGCTACATTGTTTTGCTTTTACACATCTAGTAGTTTAAGCGTCTCTTTGTTTCACTTATTTTGTTTGTTTTTCATTTTTATTTTTAAATTTGGTAAAAATTTTGTTTGAATAAGTTTTTAGTTTATGTTTTTCATTTTAGTTTTATATTATTTTCCTAACTAATAAAAATCATAAAATTAGCTTTGGTTTTCTATTTTAATTTTTGTCATAATTTAATTTTATTATTAACTCAAATTCCTTTATTTAATATTAACTACTAACATGAATTTTGAATAATATAACTTGTTATAAATTTATTATAGTTTATTTTGTAATTAATTTAAAATGTAAAATTTAAAATAAAAATCTAAAAATTTGATAAATATTTATTAAGTTTATTTCAATTTAAACTATATTTAAATAAATAAATACATAAAAGAATTTACAATTTCATAGTTATTTAATTATACTGTTAATAAAATTATGATTTTAATTCTTATAAATATTTAAATAAATAAATTATTTAATTAGTTCATAAAATTAATTTATCTCCAAATTTTATTTATTTATTTGTCTTTTTTTCTTATTTGTCTATTTATTAACTTATTTTTATCTTTTATTTTTATTCTTTACCTTTTTATTTTTATTTGTATTTTTGTTATTTTGATTTCTTTATCTTTTTTTTTGGTTTTGAATTTCTTTATTCTTATTTTATTCTAATATTATTTTATATAATTATTTGTTTATATTTTTGCTTTTATTTTTTTAGTAGATATATCGGAAATATCTTTTTACTAATTAAGGGTAAAGTTAAGTACTTATAGACTTTCACAAATTCTGCCTCTAAGCAGAATTTCTACTTAGATGTTATTATTGTAGATGGGAAAATACTAATTTGACTAGAAAAAAGTAAAATAAGATGATATATTAGCGAGGTTAACAAATGTTAATTAACATAGACATGTATGAATTATTGAAAGCGGTTTTATATTTTTTTTATGAAAGTGAGGATTGTTGAAATAATTTATCGTTTTAAGAAAATGTTTTGAACTTCTTTTCTTTCATCCAACAGACCAAATTATAATTAAGAGGATAATAGAAGTAAAAAAACTCGATTCACCGTACAGCTTTCCATCTCTGGGGAATTGGATCCTTTCAAGAGAAAGAGAAGGAATCCTAATCACATGTCTAATGCTGTGGTCCTAATTAGTACTGGAGAATGATCCCAAGTCACATTGCATGTTGCAATAACATGCAATCATATAGTATGTCACATTTATTAACTGCAAGCCTAAGATAGTGAGAGGCGCGTGAGATTCATCAGCATAACACATACTCCCTCTTATTTAAAATAAAAATCATTTTAGAGGGATGCAGACTTATTAAGAAAGTTAATGAAATGTTTGATATACCCTTATTAATTGCATGTTGAAGTGCCTCGAAAATATAATCTGTATAATTAGGATGTGAGATAAATTAAAGGATAATTTTGGAAGTAAAATTATAATTATACATGAAAAGTCACGAACGATACTTATTTTGAATAATTAAAATCTCTCTAAAATGACTTTTATTTTGAATAGGAGGGAATACTAATATTTCCATTTTAAGGTTTTTTTACATCAAAATTTTTAAAATCGATAGAATTAACAGATCAGCGATTCTCCCTTGGATTTTATTTTCATAATTATCTCTCTCTCAATTTCAGAGTCGCGTAATAAATTTATCACAAGACCGACCTCAGGGGGCTTACATATCAACCATTCCTTATTTCGTATAAAGCATATCAAAAGCGGGAAAACGAGAACGTCCCTACCAGCAATTTCTAAGCAAAGTACTCTGTTACATTGACATTATTGAATTGTCACATGGGGATGTGATGAACAGTATGCAAAATTTGTCCCACATGCTTAAACCTGACTATATAGAGTGTACTGCAGCGTTTGCTAGGAATTGGGTGGCCGTTGTTTGTGGTTAAGCAATAGCACAAGGAAGAGACGTTTCGTATGTACATCATCACTGGGTCCAATTAAACCCCCTCACGTCGTGAACATATAGAAAGACAAAAAAAAAAAAGCTCCAAGGAAGAGACATTTCATATGCACATCATTACAAAGGGGTCTAGTAGATGATGATGACGACAATTGATGGGAATTGAAGCACCAAGTTGTTAAATGCACGGTTAAACTTTGTCGTTGAGGCCTACTAAATAGTGCTAATGCGATTGTAGGAAGCAAATGAACCAGTGCAAGTACTAGAGGAGGGCCCTTTTATAGCGATGGAGCCAACCCCTCCTCTTTCCTTCAATAATTGACATTTGAGTATTTAAAAGAATTTTCGAGTCAAATATATCATTTAGTTTTGAGTTATTAACATATAGATTATTATTATATTATAGAATTTAATAAATTCTTATTTCTTTTTGCTTGACTTTATAACTAAATAACTTATTTTTTGTTATGATTTTTTTGCAAAATAAAAATGTCATTTACTAAAGCAAAGCAAAGCAAACCATGCACAAAATTACAATGGGATATCGGTTATCCCTAGGATGTTAACAAGTAATAAATTACAAAATCACCAAAACATTTGTCACAATATTAAGAAGAGATTGATCAGAAGTGAATAGGCTATCAGGATGACTATTTCATAAATTCCTTGTATTCCTCATTAATGGACTCACTTTTACATCCACTCTATGATCCACCACTATTTCCCTTATTTAATTTAGAGTTTTATCTCCTAAATCATTATCTCTCTAAGTCTTGTGTTGTGCTATCAAAGGCATTATGAAGTCTCAAGTTGTTTTCCGCCATGTGGATTATATGTACCTCGTGAAAGCTATTTTGAAAAGAATTCCATACTAATAGTTTTCCAAGTAGACTATTGGCACATTCAAGTATTCTTGGCCAATCCTGCACACAAACTAGCAACATATGTTGAATTCTAAATCGTATTGTGAGGGAGTAGTTGCACCGGAAAAAAAAAAAGAAGATGATGATTTTTGGTTTTAGCGTAAGTTTTACAAAGCAAACATAGTGAATCAATGTTCCCAAAATACTTCTCTGGTTCTAGGTCTTTACTTAGCCACTAACTCATTGATGAAAGAGGCCTTAGGGCTAAGTGTATTATTCTAAATTAGATCAAACCAAGAAACCTTAGGTGAATAAGGTTTGAAAATCTAAAAACATGAAGTATTAATGAACTTATAAAAGTTGTTTCCCTCCCAGATTATCATATCCTCTTCTTGTTGATTAGGATTATGTTGACGAACAATGTTGGCTAGAATGGAGGCACCTCTAAAATTGCTTAGTTAGTTATCATATGGAATGATTATCCTTAATCTAGCCTTAATGGAGATCTTGGCAACAAGATGATTTAGCTTATACCTCTTATAAAGATGAATTAAATTATTCCAATTTTCAAACCAGATCTAGGTGCTTTTCTCATTTCCCACCTAAGTTTTGATAAAAGGATAAATTTGATCCCTTCATCTCAAGATCTATATGATACTCCATAATAGCTCCTCACTTGTTTTTATCTTCCAGAAGTTAGTATACAATAGTTAGTATTCATTGATCCATTTAGACCATAAGGATTCTTTGTCCACTATCATCTTCCATATCCTCTTAGATAGAAAGACATTCTGCATAACTTGAATTGAAACTAATCTCAATCCTCCTTCCTATTTAGGCAAACATAAGTCATCCCATTTAACTTGTACTCCTTTGGATACATCAAATTTCCCCAACCATAAGAACTTTTTGATGCATTTTTCAATCTTCCTAGTTAACTTGTTGGGCATGAATAAATGTGTAAGCCAGTGGACACTTAAGTTTCTTAAAACTAAGGATATGAGCCAGAGTCTATTTGTTATGGACAAGAATATGTTCTGCCAATTATTGATTTTGTTTTTGAATTTTTCCAAAAGGGGTATGCAATCTGCATTTTGTTATGATTTTTGTTATTAAATTATTGTGTTTGAGAGGCTTGATTGAATTATTGAATTCATGAAATTATTAGAATGACGTAAGTAGTGATTAAATTGGATTCAAATAAGAGAATTTGATAAAGAGATTTGTTAGTCAAACGTGTGTATATATATATATCATAAGAGAGCGCCAAAAACTAATATTGAACCCAAAAGAAGGTTTTTCGGTATAAGAAACATATTAATTCGTTTTATTATCAATATTGAGTATTATTTGATATTTTGATTATAACTTTTGATAGGAATATCAAATTATGATAATCGGAGAGAATGAAAATTTAAGAGAATTATTTATAATTCATAAACAGACACCTGAAACTAATAAAGTTTAATTAAACTCCTAACTAAACTCCTGATCGATCCCCAATTGATAGGGGTGTAACTTGTTAGGTAAAAGAATTCAGTTAGTTGAACATTGAGTTCATTTAAATGAATTCTTCAATAGCATTTCTTTTGACTTATTGAAAAGAAAGAACAAAGAGAATTGATATGAGAGGCAATAAAAGGTATAAAAGCTATTAAAAGAGGGGTGATTTAAGTGAGATTTGACATCAAGGTTGGAGATTTAAGTAACATTAAGCCATTTTAACATCAAGAAAGATTTAAGATTGACATATGAAAATTGCAAACATATAAAACTTTATTGAAAAGCTAAACTAAACATATGAAAATTATTAAGGTTCCTCCCTATATATATATATATATAAATCATCCTTAAATTAATGCAACAACAATTGAGAGGGAAAGAACACAAGCTAAGGTATCTCTCGATGGTCAATTTGCTTTTATACTAGCCTGACCTAATTTTTTTTACAAAACACAAAGCCTGAATGGGCCTGAAATATTCAATTTGAACCTGAGTCCAATCAAGTTTTAGGTTGGTCTGAAGCATTTAGCTCAAGCCTAAGCTTGATCGGACTTTACAACTCGGAAGTAACTATTTACCAAAATACAAAATGATGTTAGTTTGTTACATATACAAAACAACATTATTTTATATGTAAAAGAAGCTTGGGCTTTAGGCCAAGATTAGAATATGAACTTGAAGCCCAAGTCTGAGCCTAAGCTTAACACAGAGCTCCAAAACATAGTTCAAGCTTAATACCAACCTAAATCCCAAGAAAAGACCCAAGATCAGCCTAAAGTTTGATCGACTCATGAGAGGTTAAGTGATTGATCTAATCTTCAAGTGTACATGATCAATTGTAGAAAGTTCTAAATATGGCATATTCTAAGTTGTTGATCCCACAAGAAGTAGAACTATTAAGCTTATCATTCCTAGCAATACAATAAAATTAAATTAAACAAGAATTTATGAAAGGTATCAAAATTGTTAGGTCAACTAAAGTAAGGTGAATAAATATAAAAATAAATCAATATAAAATAACGTTAAGCTTCAAGATTCACTTATGAAAATTTTCCATTATTAACTAAGATTATTTATCAAGGTTGAAATAACAATTAACCTAAGATATATATGTACTCTCTTGAGGAATAAACGTATATCTAATTAAGGATTACCACCTCATGCATGCACAATTAAGCTTAATCAAACTCATTAAAAACAAATAATATATCTATTAGTTAATACAATGGTCTAAGGAATCTTTTCCTTTAGATCTATAATATTTATTCTTTTAGTGTATGGGTTATTCTTCCCCTTTTAATCATTCATATAATCTTTAAGATTAAATCTATGATGGTTAGACATCAATTTAAGAATCAAAATCAAGAGATTAAATTCAAACTAAGTAATAACTAATCATGCATTAGTAATTGAAATGTCCATTATAAACAACATCCCTAACCCTAATTATGGATTTAGTTTATACTAGAAATAAGGAAAGTAACAATAAAAGAGAAAGAAAGCAAAACACAAGGATTCATTCACATAAATCTTAAAATCTTGACAGAATCTCGAATTTTTCTCCAAGGTTCTTCTTTTATTATCCCAATACGCTCCAAGGTCCTGGCCCTCTTTTTCCTTTTATAGCACAAACTCTAAAACTTTCATAAATTTTAACACTAACATAAAACTAACACAGGTTCGTGTTTCCCCATCGTGTTGCTTTATGTCTTTCTCTAGGATTCTCTTTAAAAATTATCACCAAAATAAATCAAGAGAATGGTTCTATGTTTAGACTGTATTGGGTTAATAGCTCCTCTATTTCGCATTTGAGAGTTCATTTTAAAAACACGGTCTTGAAGGTAAGAACTCGAATCTGTCTCTATTGATCGTGTTGTTAAACATGAGTCCCTATTTGACTTGTATTCATGTGCAAATTATTCTAAGAAGTAGAATGCAAAAAGGCAGAACACAGAGGGAATAAGAGACAACTTGACCTATATTTTTTCATGTGCTAAGTTGTTGAAGAGGTAAAATCCACTAATAGGCTATATAGATCAAAACATGGTACTGTTGTTTAGGCTATGCCATTGAATATGGGACTATATTCAACTTATATTCGTCTAAAATCACTCCAACTTAGTTTCAACTTGCCTGAATTCATTCCTTCATTATTGGAGGGGGCTAAAAATTAAATATAAACTATGCTAAGTACCAAAACCTATAAAAATCATCCAAACACAAGGAAAATACTCTAAAAATCAAGCTAAAAACATAGTGTTATTAGTACTTATCACTAGGATAAGGTGGGGATGAGCTTATGCCCTTTTTCCATGTTTACTAAAAGCACAAAGGAATTTTAAAAAATCTTTTTCAACTAGGGGTTACATGTGTATTTATACTAAATTTCAACGACAATCATGGTCTGAGGTAGGTCATGTTATTTGTTACTCGTAATTTGGGGAATTACATAAGCACTGACAAGTTTGTCTTTAGTCATGTTGTTCACCATCCATTTTCTGCACCATAACATGAGCACTGACTAACCGTTGTTTTTCATTGTCTTCTACTCTGGGTTTTGAGCACACAAACATCCATGTCCATGATTGTGTTTTTTCACTATTTACCCATCATAATGTAGCATGACCTCTATCCACCCGAGCATTTGGCTGTATTTTCAACTTTAAAAGGTTGTCAAAACTGATGTTTTCTTCATATTTTCACTAAGTAACTTTTTTTTCCATCATAACTTAAAACAAAACATAAAAATAATTAAAAGAAAAATATAATAAACACAAATATATATATATGTGTGTGTGTGTGCAAGTTTCATGCACAAAATTAATTAAGGCCAATTGTCAGGGTCGTCAGACTAATTCCAGGAAACTGTACACTCGCCCTCGTTTATAGAGACATCGCCTTCACAAACCGTGAAGGAGCCATGGCCTTAAGTTCACATTCTTCTTAACCTGCCCACGTTTCCACATGTTCAGTTCACTACAATTCCACATATGCTGCGCCTCGTATAAAAGGTGGTTCATCATAAAGGTAAAGGGTCATTTAATACACCACAAACTTTATATAAGCCTCGAGTCTGAATTAAATATAGTTATAATGTTAGAAGACCCTCTGACATTCTGCTTTACAAACCTGAAGATTCCAACTACCGCAATAATACGAAGATACTGCTAACCCTGCCGACACGTCCAACCTATCAAGTCATATACTGACGTATAATTAATACATAATACCTTAGTCAAAGTATTGAGGCTAAAACAATAATTATCCATAAATAGTAGTTAACTACTCCAAGTATACTATATGCATGCTTTCATTAAATTTTCCCTTAACAGGAGAGTTAATTAACACTATAGCTTCGTAATTAAATGATAAATCTTTATACATGATGTTAATATTTTTTATGGATGCTCACGTCATTCATCTCCCATAAATAATGGGAACATATTTTCTATTCCAGTTAACCAGTTCCTATTATGTTTTATTAAATCTCAACCACGCATTTATGTGAATTCCATGTAAATATGTGGTTAAAAGTGAATAGCGCAGGGTTGGAACACAATAGATGCCACAGAGGATCATCATCGTCATCACCCAGTCTGAAATCCCGTAATGAAGCAGGGTCTAGGGGGTTTGATAATACGCAGCCTTATCCCTACAAAGTAGAGAGGATGTTTGCGGTAGACCCACATGCAAATGAGACAATATAAGAATGATGCAAGTTACAAAGAAAAGGTAAAACTAGCACGGAAAATTTTTATGCAACTAAAATTACAATAAATACATAAATAAATGAAAATACAAGTAATAGGGAATACCTGATCATTGAGTCCAGATCTGCGAGTACCTGATAGGCTACAAAGTCCGTCCCTCCTTGTCCCTAAATAAGTTAGGAGACCTCCCTCAGAGACCCTGAAGGGAGGACATCCTACTGTCCCCCACACCTGTCCTGTGAAGCCAAGTTTAATGCCCGTAAGCCTTGTCCAATACTTACCCTTATAAAAGGGAGATGCCACAGAGGATATGGTGCCCAAATACTGAGACTCTGATAAGCACCAACCCCACCAATCTCAATGAATGTAGTCTCCTTATCTCCACATGTTATCTTGTAGTCTAGTCACCTTCAATTACCGAGATAGTAAAGTAGAGACTTGTAGTTCTCTTCTTCTTACTTTTCATTGTTAGAATTTAAAATTTCAATTGTAATATTATTAATACGAGTTTTATAAAATTAAAGCTAAGAAAATTAAATTTGATTTAGATTAAAGATAATAAAGAAATTCAATAAAAGATATGATTAAATGGATTGAAATCTAAGGAGAAAAATGAGTCTTAATTAGTATGGGCTGATTATTTATTGGTCCTGTAATGGGGAGGCTGGATAAGGTTACTATAAATAGTTACTAAAGTCTCCCATTACCTGCTTAAACAAGTTCATAGATGTATAGTTTCTTTAAACTGTTAAGAGACCCTCATATTAAGAAAAGCGTAGAAAGACGTTCACGACATAAAGCTATACAACTTTTATAAAGGTTGATCAAAAGTTTCAACAATTTATTTATACGATGAGGAGCTTCTTCATCGAGCAACAGATAGCGAAACAAGTAATTTTCTACATTTTCTTCGTTAATTCAAGTTCATGGTTAATTTTAAGCCTATAGTTAAAGATCGTGTTATGACTAACATATGGTATAAGAGCAGGTCCATGATTGTATGAATTTAAACAGATATTTTTTTAATTTCTCCATAAGAAGATCAAAGAAAGTAATATGTTTTTGCTTATATAAATTGCATACTTGTTGCTTGAATTGATTTTGAACAAGCATTGCATGGAAAAACATGTCAAAAACAGACTTAGGGTGATTTTTTTTAAAAAAAACCACCAAAAAAGTCACCAAAATTTACCTTTTTCTGGCAACTAGGTGGATTGCAATAGGAAGAAGCACATGACAACTTTTGGGACGCATTCAGTGTCTGACAGGTGTGATACATGTGAGCTAGACAGCTGGAGCATGCGGGATCTAAGTGTTGGACCCAATGTTATGAATACCGTACCGGGCTCGGTATCGGATTGAGTTCTGGAACGGAACTGTACAGGTACCGGTTGGTACCAGGTACCAAGTACCGTTTCGGAAAATTTTTTAAATTTATGAAATAGTTCCTAAAATTTTTAAAATTTGCAAAATAGTCCATATTAGTATATTATACAGTTGTACTGTATACTTTACTAGTTTACTGTTTATATCAACCATGTTTTCAAAAATCTTAATAATAAATAATAATGATAATTAATTTGAAATAATAATAATGTTTTAAATATTTTACATATAAATAATAACCACAATTAATTATTTACCTTCCTAAAACTAATAGTCAAATAAGCAAATACTATCATTAAGACATTAACTACAATCAAATTATTATTAATTTCTAATTCCATAATTTTATACTTAACTAATTATTTACCAAAATTCAATACCCAAATATTAAAAATAAATAACCATTTAACAAATATTAAGAATGTGTCAATTAATGTTAAGCTTTTTCAATTTCACTAATTTTGATTATCAATTTTACATTTAATTATTAATTTCATATTTGATTATCAATTTTACAATTAGGTTTAAATGTTGATTTGATTTTGATTATCAACTTTCAATTTTAAGTTTTAACAACCAATTAATCAACATCAACAATTTAACTTTAAAATTTAAATTTAAAATATAAAGGTTAATCATAAACATCATATTATCATTAAATAAAATACAAAACCATAACAATGCTCTTTTTGTGCACGTTTAGATAAGTTGATTTGATTCTTTCTTTCTTCATTTGTTTTACAATTCCTTATTGAGTGTATCCATATCATCCATCAGCTGGAAACCTCATCCAAGAGCTTAAACCTTCTAACCTTGTTTCTAAAAACTTGCCTTGTGATCCCAATACTATTATTAGCAAATATCTCCAGACCTTGTCCTTCTAAGCTTGTCCTCTCGGCCTTGAGTTATAATCCTCCTTCTCGTCGATGGTGACCTCTCCGTCTCCGGCGACTTCGGTTTCTTGATGGGGCTGTTGACTTGAAACTGTAAATGACCCCTTTGTGTCTTTATCCCTCCTCCTCGATAATTTTCACTACTGTTATTCCTCTTTGACCGTTTGTTGTTTCTGCTATTGTCTTCGTTGTTGTTCTTCGGGTTTGTCACGGGTCAGGGGTCGACCCGTCTCCAGTGGCTGCGGTTGCCGAGCGTCGAGGAGGCTAACGTCGACGAGGAGGGGACCGACGGCGACGGTGGAAAGAGCAGAGGTGACCGGCGACGGCGAGGAGGAGCGGCGCGGCACAGATGAGAGGGAGAGATCGGCTGTGGGGGGAGAGGAGAGACCGAGTGTCGGGGGGTGAGGGGTTAAAATTTTTCAATTTTGCAATTTAGTCCCTAGATTTTTTAAACTTTACGGTACCGGCCGGTATTTTCCGGTATTGTCGATACCGGCCGGTACCGACCGAAAACCACCGGTACCGGCCGGTATTTTTGGCCGGTACCTGTGGTGGCCGTTCCGTTCCGGATCGTGGCCGGAACGGAACGGATCTCAGAACATTGTTTCAGACATTAAAGGAATTAGTCCTTCTATTGTAATGCATAAAATTCTTATAGAGGAGTCATTCAACCCTAGTATTGAACCCCAAAGAAGATTGAACCCCAAAGAAGATTGAACCCAACAATGAAAGAAGTAGTTAGGAATGAAATTCAGAAGTGGCTTAAGGTTGGAATCATTTACCCAATTTCCGATAGTTCATGGGTTAGTCCTACTCAGGATGTTCCTAAAAGAGATGGATTCACTGTAGTTAAAGATGATAACAATGAGACTATTTCCACTAGGACAATCACTAGACGGAGGGTTTGCATGGATTATAGGAAGTTAAACAAAGCCACTAGAAAGGACCATTTTCTTTTACCATTCATAGATCAGATGTTGGATAGACTTGCTGGACATACATTTTACTGCTTTTTTAGATGGGTACTCGGGATATAACCAAATAGCCATAGCACCTAAAGATCAAGAAAAGACCATATTTACTTGTCCTTTTGGCACATGTCTTTGCAATGCTCCTGCTACATTTCAGCGTTACATAATGACTATATTTTCTGATATGGTTAAGAATTTCATGGAAGTGTTTATGGATGATTTTTTTGTTTTCGGTGATTCATTTGATAAGTGCTTACATAATCTATCTCTAGTGTTGAAAAGATGTCAGGATACTAACTTGGTGCTCAATTGGGAGAAATGTCATTTTATGGTGAGGGGAGGAATTGTGTTGGGTCACAAAGTATCTGCCCATGGCATTGAAGTGGATCGAGCCAAAACAGCAGCTATTAAAAAGCTTCCTCCACCGACAAATGTAAAGGGTATCCGCAGTTTCCTTGGACATGCGGGGTTTTACCGAAGATTCATTAAAGACTTCTCCAAGATCACTAAACCCTATTGCAATCTCTTGGAGAAGGAAGTGAAATTTGAGTTCAATGAGAAATGCTTGCAGGCTTTTGAGTTGATCAAGAAAAAGTTGATTTCAACTCCTGTGATGATCACACCTGATTGGCAATAACCGTTTGAAATTATGTGTGATGCGAGTGACTTCGCAGTAGGAGCAGCTTTAGGCCAAAGGCGAGAGAAAGTGTTC
>JANKOD010000006.1:22206532-22219960 GCA_026284645.1 Erythroxylum acuminatum
ATTTTTAAGTTTTATTTAATTTATAATTATTATTAGTAATAAAATATTTATTATTATTTTAAAAACTTTGAAAAAAATGAGGGAGGGAGGGAAATTTTGCAAAAAAGTCCCCCAATTTTTTAAAATTTTCGGTACCGGCCAGTATTTGACCGGTATTTTGAATACCGACCGGTACAGCCGAAATTGGCCGGTACCGATCAGTATTTAAACTCGGTACCAAAATTTAAAATCCGGTACCAAATTTGGGCCGGTACCGGAACGGAATTCGTAACAATAGTTGGACCTATGTCCGATGCATAAGACATACATGCCTAAGGTGGTTGGCGTGTTTGCGCGTACCGTGCGTGTGTCCGCAAGTCATAAAGGCAGCACATGTCTATATATGTCTAGCGGGTGGTATGTGCACGCCTTACGAATCCAGAGATGTGTGAGGGTCTAGCGCACGCGGTATATGCGTAATTTGAAACATGCTATAAGATTAAAAACCTCAAAAATTTTCTAAAATTTACAAAATGGTCCCTTATTTTGTCTTGGGTTAGGTTTTGGGGTCAATAAATGTTCTAAAGTAAGTTTTTATTTTTTCTGGATTTATTATGTTAGTAATAAGGTTTAACTTCATAAAAATCAAGTAAGGTTATAAAAGCCATGATTGAGTGAATTTTCATGCATTTGACTTAAAGCAAAAAGATACATGTGTTTTTGGTATCTCATATAGTGCATTTATTATTCGTAATAGCATGATTATCATTTTAATTGAGATTTTCTTTTTGATGAATTCTCAAATAAAATTTATTGACAATGTTTTCAGTATTAATATGTGACAACGTGCATGTGAGGATTTTGCATTAAGTGGTAGTGAGGTGTCACATATTGATACCCATATAGATGAATGCGAGGATAATATACAGGTATGTCACTTGTGATTGTGGATCACTTTGGATATTAATGAGATTGTAGATACCATAATGACCTTTCAAGTTAGTATATGAATTTTTCTGTTTACATATTTGGGGATGTCTCTACTCTTATGTTTAATTATTCTACTCATAGATGTTAGCCTTATATAAGACTTTGAGATATGCATAAAGACATTAAATGGAGGAAATTCATTGCTTGAGTGATATATTCACCAATAGGTGGTAGAATCATAAAAGTTAATAGTGTGTACTCTGATTGCTTTTATGTGGAGGTCTTTGGTATATGTTATATATTAAGCCCATATGTGTTTCGTAATACATATGATAAGATGCTTAGTACAGATATTATTTTGTGGCTTTAAGTATCAATGTTATCCTAAATTTGTGTTGATCATTTACATTATCAACTTTGCAGTCACCTTTTATCTAAATAATAACAATGTCACAATTGAAACCCTCACTAGTTTCAATTTTAAGAAATGGAAGCAAGATGTAGAATTTGCTCAAGAGATGGCAGATATCAACATGGTCATGATCAAGGATAGGCGACCAACACCTATATCCATTAGCTCAGAAGTTGAGAGAGCAGTATATGTAGCCTAGGATAGGTCAAATAAGATGTGTTATTTAACCATAAAGAGATTTATACCATACCATCTGCTGACTATACTTCTAGAGACAAATATAGCAAGAGACTTTCTCAACATTTCATAGTGATATAAGGTATCTTCTAATGTTGAAATAGGTACCTTATTAAAGGAATTATACTCTATGAGAGATACTAGAGTAGAGGTTGTGAGGGAGTACATAATTAGGATGGTCCACCTTTAGAGCTAAGGGCGTTAAATGTTTATATTCTTGATGCTTGTATAGTTCACCCAGTTATGAATACACTTCCATCAAAATTTGGTATTCTAGTTACCACATATAATTCTCAAGATGAAGCTTGGGACATAAATACACTGATCACCCATTATGTTGCTAAAGAAGAAAAGATAAAAACACTAGTCATACAACTTTGATAGTAACCAAGAGGAAGGAAAATGCAAAGCCTCGTAAATTTAAAGGTAAGAAACCTAAACTTCCTCCACATGTAGATGTTAGTCAATTTAGTACTATTAGAGGTTTAATGGATGTAGTAAAGATTAGACTCTAAGATGTTTCTTTTATAATAAGAAGGGACGTAAGAAACTATAATGTTAAAAATATAAAACCTGGAAAGAAAGGCAAGAGTTATCTAGTAACTCCATAGCTTGTATGATATATGAGTCTAATCTTGATGTAGTGACTTCAAGTTCTTGGTGGCTAGATAGTGGAGCCTCTAATCATATTGCTTCCATACTATAAGGATTCAAATAAAAGAGAAAGCCTAATAGGGAGGAGAAAAAATTAATGGTGGGCAACAAGAAGTTATTGTAGTCTCTATAGGGGATGTTCGTATAAACCTAATCCATGGTTCAAACTTGTATAATATAACACCTTTTATATATCATCTTTTAGATGAAAATTTGACTTTATTAGACAATATCTGGTTCGATAGGATCAGGAGTCAAATTTGGATTCGGTGATATCTGTATATGTTTTGGATAAAGAAGGTTACAGTTTTGTAATTAAAAATTCAATTATAAAGTAATCTTTTAATGCCAAATTTATTGGTACTACCTTCTTGTCGTATGGATTATATAAAATATTTCTTACCCTTCTTCGTATATTGTCGGACAGGTTATCATAAAGAGACTCCTGATAAATGAAAAGTCATACATGTTATGGTATAAAAGATTAGGCCACATTTCCAAGTATAGACTTGACGGGTTAGATAAAAAAAACATTCTTCTAACTCTAGATATGATGATCTAGAAACAGATGTTGACTATAGTAGAGGTAAGTTGACCAAAATAAAGAAAAAAGGGTCAACTTTTGGCTTAACAGAACTCATACATACAGATATATATGGACCTTATACAACTATATTGTGTAATTAAAGATATTTTTTGAAATTTAGTAATGACATTTCTGATTATGATTATGTGTTCTTGCTTAAATAAAAGTTTAAAGTTCATGATAAATTCAAGATCTATAAGACCGAAGTTGAGAACTAATTGGAAAAAGCAAACAAAATAGTCAGATCAAATTGGAAAAAGAAAACAAAATAGTCAAATCAAACCTTAGGTGTAAATATTATGGCAGAAATAGGTTTTAGGATAAGAAAAAGATTTGTTTGCCAAATATTTATAATCAAGTGGAATAGTAGCTCAGTTCACTATGTCAAGTAGTCATGAGCAAAATGGTGTGATCGAAAGACAAAATCGTATTAAAGGACCTGATGATGTGAATGCAGAGCAAAACTAATTTATCTAATTACCTTTAGGATGAAGTCATAAAGACTACCTTGTAAATAATTAATAGAGTTTCAAACAAATCAGTTTCAAAGGCGTATTTTGAAATTTGAAAGGGGTGGAAACTTAGCCTCACTCATGTTCAAGTATGTGGTTGTCTTGCTAAGAACCGCTTATATAATCTTTATGAAGATAAGTTGCATTCTCATTCCACTTGTTGTTACTTTGTAGGTTATCCTGACCACTTTAAGGGATATAGATTTGACTATAAAGATGGAAGATCTAAAATAGTGAAGTCACAAGAAGCAAAGTTTCTATAATATAACATCTATGATAAGGGTGGTCCTTCTCATCTTTTAGGTGATATAAGAGTGAATACTACAATTATATCTTATTTATCACTTATTTAATTAGAACTAATGGACCTAGGTCTTAGTACAATACCAACAGGACACTATACATATACATACTGAGATTCCTGAGATAAGTGAACGTACTGATCTAGTTTAATTAAGAAGATCCACTCTAGTAAGGAGGCCAGTAATATCATTTGACTACAAAGGTAAGCAAAACTATGATATAGGACAGTGATATATCTAGTTACTTTAATAAACACTATTTATGGGCCTCGTGTAGATTTATGATGGGACGTAGTGAGGGGCGAAATGCAATCCATGAAGTATAATCAAGTGTGGGAGCTTGTGGATTTACTTCATAACTATAAGCTTGTTAGTTGTAAATGAATTTACAAGACTAAGAACGAATCTTATGGTAAAGTTGAACGGTTTAAAGCTTAATTAGTTACCAAATGGTTTACTTAGAGAGAAGGGATTGAATTTAATGTCAACTTTTCTCATGTATCCTCTAGGGATGCATTTATAATGATTATGACAATAGTAACTCGTTATAATATGAAGCCACATCAGATGGATCTCAAGAATGTTTTCCTGAATGGAGACCTTTGTGAAGAAGTCTATATAGAACAACCTGAAGGATATTAGAATTATGAGAAAGCTTATATAGTCTATAAATTGAGAAAATCCATATATTGTTTGAAACAAGCCTCCAGATAATGGTACCTAAAGTTTATTGAGCTTATTACCTCATTTGGCTTTATAGAAAATAAATTTGAAAGATGTTTGCATTAAAAGGTAAGGGAAAGCAAGGTTATCTTTTTACTTTTATATGTGGATGATATCTTGCTCGAATCAAATGACTTGACCGTGCTTTATAAGGTTAAGTAGTTTTTAGCCAAGCATTTTAACATGAAGGACCTTGGTAAGGCTTCTTTTATCCTAGGAATTCAAATTTACTGTGACAATCTCAAAACTTGTTGGATCTCTAACAGAGAGTATATATTGAACTATTGTTGCAAAGGTTTAATATGGATGATCATAAACCTGTTGCAGTACTTATCTACCATGGTGAGAGATTATCTTTGGCCCAATGTCCAAAGAATGATACAAAAAGAGAGGCTATGAAGAATGTCTCTTATTCCAGTGCAATTAGTAGCCTATTGTATTCCCAGTGTGCACTAAACCGAACATTACATTTGATATTAGGTTGCTAGGTAAATATCTTGGTAACTCAATGATAGACCACTAGAATGCAGTTAAATTAGTTTTGAGATGTCTTTTTGGAATTAAGGATTATATGTTGACATTCAAAAAAGTCAACAGTCTAAGCCTCATAGGTTATATGGATTCAAATTTTGTTATGTGCACAGATGAAAGGAAGTCCACATCAGGGTATATTTTTTTTTTAACAAATGGTGTTGTGTCATGGAAGAGTGTCAAGCAGATAATGGTAACTTCCTCGACTATACATGCAGAGTTTGTAACATACTGTAAGGCTAATTCACAAGCGGTTTAGCTTAAGAACTTGATTTCTGAGTTGTCTTTGGTTGATTTAGTTAGTAGATAGATTTAGTTATATTATGATAATCTTTCTACTATATTATTCAGTAATAGTAACAAGAATATCACAGGGCCTAAGCATTTGGAAATCAATTATTTGACCATCAAGGAACTAGTAGAGAAAGATGAGATTGAGGTGAAGCATTTCAAGATTTAGTACATGGTTACTAATCCTCTAACTAAAAGACTTCCCCCAATTATTTTTGCAAGACATGTATATAGTATAGGTTTACTAAGGTTATCAAACACTGTTAGTTAGGAATCATTGTATTTGCTTTTAATATATTTGTAAAGATTTAATATATCATAACAGTATATTTTTATATATATTGATGATCATCATTTTGTTCTCAATCATATGATTTGTTGCACATTTTCATAATACAAGTAAAATTTTTAAGATTTGTGTCGATTTTAAGCATTTTTAATGGTCATTGAGCATATGTACATATTGAACTTAATATTTTATCTTAAAGACACATATAGATACTTTGATAAATCCATGGATTTATAAGACATAGGGGGATATAAGTATTTAATCTCATAAGAGTTTTCTCTAATGCGGTTTAGTATAAAGTTTAGAAAAATTAAGATCGACAAACGGAAAGATGATACATTTTAGATCATATAAGTATCATCATAGTTTATCACACTCTATTTTCTTTTTTATGTTAGTAAGGTATTAGATATGTGTGATTATATTGGATCTGTGTCACATATGACACATGTATTATATATTTTTTGGTAACGAAAGTCTTACGGGACTGAATGAAGAATTTTCATTATCTTTTAATCAAATATTTTAAATTATTTGACCTTTACATTGATTTTTTGAACCACTTTTAATGTTTCTAATGTTATTATAGTTGTTGTAATTAATATTTGTCCTAGGAGAAGAATGTTATAATTTAAAATTCCTATTAGACGAATATTAATTATGGGTCTTATGAAATTAAGGTTAAGAAAAATTAAATTTAATTCAAATTAAAAATAATAAAGACACTTAATAAAAGATCTAGTTAAATGAACTGAAGTTCAGCGAGAAAATGAGCCCTAAATAGTATGAGATGATTATTTATTGGGCATGTGATAGAAAGACTCAATAAGGTTATTATAAATAGTTACTAAGATCTTCTATTGCCTACTTAAGTAAATTCACGGATTAATATTTTTTAATTTATTAAGAGGCTCACGCGTTAAAAAGACGCAAAAAAAAATTAACGACATAAAAATATGTAACTTTTATAAAGATTGATCGAAAGTTTTAACATCTTGTTCATATGTCGAGTAGCTTATTCAAGCAGTTCAGTAGTTTGTTCAAGTAATTTTTTGGATTTTCTTTGTTAAAAGAAGTTCATGGGTGATCTTGGGCTATAGTTAAAATTCGTGTTATTGACCAACAATCACAGCATTGCTACAATTTTTCATTTGTCTCTTAGTCACGAGTCAAGGCATTTACAGCTAACTCCAGTATGATCTTATTCTTTTTTCTTTTAGACAAATATTGGATGCCAAGAGAAATATAATTTTATAAGAAGATGCTCAACCGTCGTGGCGGGGGGAGTTCTGACGAACATTAAACGATTGCTTTGTTGTCAATTGTGATCACTTTCGCTCTTTTCTTACGAAAAGCATCAAAGACAAGACCAGTCACTGGACTTGAGTTGGACGTAAAACTCAAAGATTGTTGGTTGAGAACTCTGAAAAGGGTGGACAAAATTAGGATCCTGTCAAGTGGGTCTGCTTTACGACTTTTCGCAACACAAATTTGACCAGAAGACGTTTGATCAATGACCGTATAACACCCCCATCACCGTATAGCTATAGCACCTACAAGCTAAGCTAGGACACGCAAATTCTACAAATTCATTATTACGTTTATAAAGTCAATTTTATGTTCATACTGCAGCATTCAAAAGGAAGAAGAATGGCTGTCACAATTATTGTAGGAACGGCAGTGGGCCTTCGGCCGGCCTGAGGTCCGATATAGGCCCAGGTAAATGGGCTGAAGGGCAGGGCCCGATTGGAATTATTTGGCTGGTCTAACTTTTTAACCTTTAACTTTTAAAAACATATATATATATATTTATTTATTTATTTAATAAAATGAATAAGATGTAATCCGATTCATTAATAAAAGATTATATGATTATAGGAAATGAGAAAATTATAATTAAAGTTATCAATTTAATTAAATGAAACTATAAATTTTAATTTATTAATAAAAGTTGAGATTTTATAATAAATTAATAGATAAAACGTGATAAAATAAATAAGATTAAATTAAATTCATTAATAAAAAAGAATAGGATTACATAAAGTAAAAAATAATTAAAGTAATTGGTTCAGCCGGATTCTGCTGAACTGGATTGTCGTCGTTCTGATCCATATCCTGCTCGATTCTGACTGCGTGATCCCTGCAAAACAGATAAAGGCGCGCCGGGAGTTGTTTCCCGGGAGGCCCTTCCGACGCTCAAGTTAGTATTTTGGTAGGGTTTTTGTCGCCGAAAACATAGAAAAAGCTAGGTTGTATTGTCATACCTGAATCATGGTAGAATTATACCTTATATATGCCTTGGATGCTAGGTTTACGTAGGTTGTTGTGTTTGCATGGGAGTCTAGCGCGTAATGGACTGAATGGGCTGTAGTTGTTGGGCCGTCAGCATCCGGGCCCGGAGTTGGGCCGGTCAAGGCCGGTCCAGCCGTCCCAACCAGTAATCAATTCAATTAAATAAAATTACAAATTTTAATTAATAAATTAAAATTAAAATTTTACAATAAATAAATATATATAACGTACATATATTAATAAAACCAATAAGACGAGAATAAATCTATTAATGAAGGATGATATGATTATAGAAAATTAAAAAAAGATTATAATTATAGTTATATGAAACGGAAAAAAATGATTATAATTAAAATGATTCAATTAATTGAAATTAATATGTCCTCTTTTTCCTCGACCATCTGTTATGTTTTTTATTGTTCTATGTAAAATAATGTACCTGCTTTTCAAAGTATGTTGCTTCAATATTGCTTTCATGTTTGCAAAATTGTCAATAAGATTCTTATGATAAGCATTGCTTTCATCTTTCACGGGATATAAGATATTATTAAAATGGGTTAATTATAAAAAAAGTTTAAATTTTTAGTTATAGTTTGAACTTTAAAAAGTAGCAATAAAATGTCCAAACTTTCAATTTTAGCTCGAACTTTAAAAAGTAGTAATAAAATGCTCAAATTTCAGTTTTTTTAATTCTAACTCGAATTTTAAAAAGTAACGATAAAATACTCAAATTTTTAATTTTTTTCAGTTTTAGTTTAACGTTAGTGTTTCTATTAAGTTTGCTGATATAGTTTGTCACGTGTTAAAAAACCTTTAACTATAAATACACGTCAGCTAAAATTAACACAACAAATGAAAGATTAATGAAATGACGTCGTTTAATCACATAATTAAAATGAAGTTATTGTTTAAAAATGACATAAATTATATTACACAGCCCTGACGACTTCACGCGTTGATTTTAATTTTTCCTTTGTTTTTAGTTTGTTCTCTCGATGCTCTCACCTTTCGATTTTCAGATTACACAGTCTCGACGCCTTCACATTAAGGACATCAAGAGAACGAAGTAAAAATAAAGAACTTGCTGGTGCAGTACGTTGTAATGCGAGATTAATTTGGGGCGTCAAAAAAATAAACAGAAAACAAAAGGTTGTGAGCTGGAGAATAATAGATACCGTCAGATTAGAATTGAAGAAAATTGAAAGTTTGAGTATTTTATTGCCACAGTTTAAAATTTAAGCTAAAATTGAAAATTTTGAAAATTTAGACATTTTATTATTGTTTTTTAAAGCTCAAGTTATAATTTAAAAATTGAAGAAATTTTAAGTTTTTTTAAATAATTAAGCCTATTAAAATCACTAATAAATAACCATGATTGGAAGAAGATGACATTTTCCCCAAAGGCACAAAGCTGACTTACAAGGGCCGTCTAGATTTTACGACCCCTTCCCATTCCCACGCAGGTATGGATGGATATTTTCTATGAATTGGAAAATCACTCCCTTAGAAGTGGTGGACCGCTTGTCAAAGTATTCTCGTCCTTTTACCGAAAAACTTCTTTTTGCATAATTAGATGTCGTGGTTTTCAACTTTCGTCGTCAATTTTTTGTTTCTTTTTTTAATAATAAAAGTAAACATATGTTTAATCGGTAGTTATATTTTTATCATTGATAATAATTATATATTAAATAAAATTTAAAGTTAAATTATTTTTAATTAAATAAATTTATTTAATCTTTTATATAATATTTATTAACAAATTATTAATAAAATTATGTTATTTTAATAAATTAAATAATTTAAAAATCAAAATTTTATTTATAAATTAATATTTATTTGGAATATATTTTAATTATTAAATCAAATTTTAATTGAATATTTATATATTTAAATTTTAATTATATTTATTAATAATTATTATAATTTAATTATAAAAATTAAATTATTAATAATTTCATTTAATTTATTAAATATATAATGTTGAATTAAATTATTCATAATTTTTATTACAAAATTAAAATTAAATAATATATATTTAAATGATAGTAAATGAAATCAGATTATGAAAAAAAACAAAAAAACAAAAAATATTTTTTATGGTTTTCATAAGTTTTGAAAATAAGAAGAAACCAAAATCAAACGCAGAAATTAACAATCATGTTTTTTTTACTAAATTTAAAAACAAAAGCAAAAAATTAAAAATAAAATAGAAACCTACATCGCCTTAATTGTGTATGTAATATCTAATTAATTGAAATTTTATAAATAAATTATAATTTCTAAAATGTATCTTATAGGAAAAAGACAACTAAAGTTATATGATGCATGTGAAATTTAGTATTTTTCTGTTGAATTGATTAATATATTTGATACAAAAATGCCTGTTTCTATATAAATACTTTGAAGTGTACAACATATAAATATGTAATATTCTGTGTAAAAAAAGCTTTAAAAAATAAAAAAGTAATATTACAAAATTATTTTTAACAACTTAAAATACTAAAATAAATTTTAAAATAAGCGACGTCATAAAAACGATCTCTATTTTGTACCATTAAAATTATAAAAAGGATATATCATTACCTCTAAAAATTTGATAATTCTAAAAACTCATATCTACAAATTCTAAGAGCCACTTCCCCCAAAGGCCCACATTGTGATAATTATGTTAAGGCATATGAGAATATTCCATTTGTGGAAACCGTACCATACTTGCAAAACCAAAACCAAAAGATGTGTCAGGTTTTGGGGTATGTCAAGCTATTGTGTATTTTGCAGTCATACATATCATATGTGAAAATATCATATAATTTCAAGATTTAGTGTCTTATTTTTCAAATTTTGTAATTAAATATCTAAAAATTTAACATTTGGACCGTTTAATTCAAAAAAATTATATTTACTAATATTTTATTGATGTGGTTATCGCAATAATGTAAAAATTAACATTTTAAGTAAACTTAAGGGGAGCCCGAACCGAAAATTTATCAAAAGCGGGTAAAGATGTCTTGTTGCGAACTATGGCCCAAGTTAGGCCGAATTACATAATGTTCCTCTTCTTGTTACCCGTAGATACTTATAAGGATTTGGAAACTTTAATGAATAGTTTCTTTTGGCATAATGGAGGAGCAGAGAATAATGGCATAAGATGGCTTCGATGGAAGTGTATGGCAGTTCCAAAAATTCATGGGGGTTTAGGATATCGTGAATTTAGGCAATTTAATATTGCTTTATTAGCAAAGCAAGGCTAGCGTTTGATTAAATATCCTAATTCTTTTGCTGCAAAAATTATGAAATCAAGATACTTTCCCAATTATGAATTTCTTACAGCAGATATAGGCAACAACCCAAGTCAAATATGAAGAAGTATCTATCAAGCAAGGTCTATCTTAATTCAGGGATGTCGAAGATGTGTTGGCGATGGTCATACCAATAATATATGGTGGGATCCCTAGTTAATAGATGATATGGATCGTAATATTCAGACACAGTACATGGAGGATTTGAACCTAAATATGGTCGCTGATCTCATGGTGGGTCATCGATGGAACGAATATTTGATTCGGAATTCTTTTATTCCACGTGATGCAGAACTTATTCTACAGATTCCGTTGGGTATTTCAAATGTTAAGGATGATTGGATATGGACCATGAATAGAAAAGGAGAATATCAAGTAAAAGAAGGTTACAGGCTTGGTATAGAGATTGCTAATGCAGAGTTTATTGTGACTGGCTTTCTGTGAGAAAAACTCTGGCAGGTTCAGGTTCTTGGTAAAGTGAAGATCCTTATTTGGCGCATTTTACGTGATACTTTTCCATGTAGAGCAAATTTAAGAAGGATACATATTGATTTAGATGAAACTTGCCCTCTCTGTGGTATGTCGGTGGAAACTGCACAGCATGCTTTTTATTACTATGAGTTTGCTCAGTCTGTTTGGCTTTTATCTACTGTGGGATGACTTTTATTACATCTTTGCATGAATGGCTTGCAGTTGTTGTCTCTTCTTTCACGAAATCACAAAAGGAGGAGGTTTTCATGATAATTTGGAGTTTATGGGCTCATCGAAACGAGGTTGTGTGGCAGCAAAGGCTTCATCATCAAAATTTTATTATCAGTCGAGCAAGACAGCGAAGTCGAAGGGTAATTTATCAACAGGACAAAACCAAAACCCTCATTCCAGTTGGGTAGCTCCAACTCCGAATCAATTTAAACACAATGTTGATGTTGCTTTATTGGAAAATGGTCTTTATGGGCTTTGCATGATAATTCGTAACTCTCAAGAGCAAAACTGTGATGGAAAATTAATGACTTTATTGGGATGGAGAGATCCACAAATAGGAGAAGCCTTTTGTTTTCGGGAAGCTTTGAGTTGGATCAAAACATTATCTTTCTTCCCAATATGTGTGGAAACTGATTGTCAAATCTTTACTCAGTTTTTGACATCTACGCATATATTTTCTTTTTATTTTTCAATGATTATTCAAGATTGTAAAGCTCTATTTAATGAGCATCAGTTTATTTCTTCTACTTTTATTAGAAAGCCAGCGAATCAAGTTGCTCATACGATAGCTAGGACAGCTAGTTCTATGTCTGGTTTTGAATAAGGGTATGCCCTCCTTTTTTTTTCTGTATGATGTTTTATCTATTTATATCAATAATATGCCCTAAGCGCATCGGGTAACGTTAAAGAAAAAAGCTAAGAAGAACTAAGTTAATTTACCATATTAGAGATGCTTAAATAGTTCATATATGATATTCATATGGGGTGTGTTTTGTCATTTTTTAACCAAACTTTAAGAGATGTTTTATCTAAAAAATTAAAAATTAGAAGTTTTTTAAAGAATTTATTTTTTTCTAAAATCTTAAATTAATAAGTAGGAAAATGAGCCGGTCTCGTTGATTTTTTAAAATTAAATTCATAAAATAATGTCTTTTTTTAATTTAGTTCAGACATAGATTACTCAAGTCGAGGCCTACCCGAGGCCTAATTTTTTTAAACAAAATGTTATTGTTTTGCTTAAAAAAATTGAATCTCAAATAAGTATGAGCATGATTTAGCTTATAAATCGATCCATTAAAAACACTTAAATTTAAACTCACGAGTCAGTCTATTGCCATCTTTGCATCTTTTATTCTAAATTTAAGTTAATTTAACATCTGTCAAAGAGTGGTATACTTTAACCCTACTGCTAAGAATTAAGTATGAAGTTGGGTTAATAAGCCCACGTGTATTTTAACCTTTAAGTAGAGACTGGTGATTAATTTGTTAATTAGGAGGGATAGTGTACGGAACCAGGTAGTGCGGGCCATACTCCAAGTTGCTAGCATTGCAGACAAGTTGCGCGAGAAAAGACTTAGGTGGTTCGGGCATGTGCGCAGGATGCCCTCTGATGCGTCGGTTAGAAGCGGTGAGCTAATAAACCTTCGTAGCTACAAGAGGAGGAAAGGAAGGCCTTATAAGACCTGGAGGGAAGTGATCAAGAACGATATGTCAGAGTTGGCTCTCACTGAGGCAGTTGCTGGATTTAGGAAAGTCTGGCGTCATAAGATAAGAGTAAACGACACTCATTAGAATCCTCGTGTCTTTTACTTAAACAATTAGGGCATCCAACCTGTAACACCCCACTCTCGAGTGACCCGAACCCGATATCGTTGGTGATATCCGAGTCCGTGCCCCACGAGGGTGGCG
>JANKOD010000006.1:22239432-22254590 GCA_026284645.1 Erythroxylum acuminatum
TCTCTGTAGCGGATAGGTGCCGCTCCGCTCCGCTCCTCCGCGATAGCGCCGCGATCGCCCGCTATTAACTACTCTGCATTGAGTTGCTTGTTTTTACAGACATGGGACGAGCTATATTTCTCGGCACACTTAAAGCAAAGCCCCAAAGCTCTCTTCTTGGCAGCCTCGACTTTCGTGAGTTGCCAGTAGGGAGAGGCAGTCGATGTGGCAGCGCTGGCTCGCGACGCCATGGAGGTCAAACTCGACCCCGAAGGTGCAAGTGCACTGTCTTTCTTCGTCTCTGCTGCCCGGTTAGGAAATAGCTGGTGGTCGTACTCGGTTCATGAGGACTTGTGACCCGGCTCCAATTTCCTCTGGGTCCAGACCATTTCTGATTTGCCTAGCCCCTCAATTGTTTACTCAGGTGTTCCTCTTGTACTTGTTCTATGATCTGGTTCCTTTCCTCTACTCTTTGCGCCAAGTCCATAAGCCCCTTTAAAGTGTCAACCCTCATTAACCGGAGCTCCACCCTTATACCTACCTTCAGCTCGGTTTTGAAAGTCCCCATCAAGTACTCATTCGAAGCTTCCCTTACTGTGGCTGAAAGGGCTTCAAACCTTTCTCTATACTCTGTCACGGTTCCCTCCTACTTCAATTCCATGAGCATTTCATATGAATCCCCTTGCTGAAAGTGTTGAAATCTCTCAAGTAATTCCTTCTTGAACTCTCTCAAAGTACGTACAGGGCTCCTCATCTCCATCTATTGGAACCAATTCAGAGCTTTCCCTTCTAAACACACCGCTACTGCCTCCATTTTCTCTGCCTCTGTCACGCCATTTATATCAAAGTATCTCTCCACCTTGAACAACCACCCAATCGGATCATCTCCTTCAAAAATGGGTAGTTCTAGTTTCTTGAATCTTTCACAGTTACGTGTCTCCTCAGCCACCTCTCGCCGTCCATCTTTAGCTCCAGATTCCAACGGTTCCACCATGGTTTCCTTTCTCGGCTCCTACCTACTTCTTCCATTCTAGCCATTGAGTCTCTTAGTTCCATCAACCAACCCTTAAGTTCGGTGATGTCCCCCTTCATAGAACCTAGCTCCTTCTCAACCTGATCCATTCTGGCCTCCATTATGGTATTCAGCATGCCACAGCGTCGCTGCTCTGATACCAATTGATAGGGTCTCCAGCTAAGAATTACTGATTATTTATTCTACTATATTATCAAAACACCCAATACAACCACTACTCTTAAGATAATAACAGAGAATCCTTAGATACTAGACCAGAAAACTAGAAGAATAGCAGTAACAAAAATAGCAAGACACACTCTCAGTCTCTCCTGAAATGAACCATTGGGAACTTACAGCACCTCCTCTCCTCTAGGTTAGCTTTCGAGAGGCTAACCACTCTCCCACAATCCTTCTTTTTCCCCTCCCCTTTTTCTTACTTCTTTTCACAGAAATACCCCAATTACTCCTGCATAGTGGGCCCTACTGCTGCCAAGTTACTTAGGATTGTCTCCTTTCTCCCCCTGCAGCTCATTTCTCTGCCTTCTAGAATATACCTTCAACCCCACGTGTCCCTTCTTTCTTTTATAAAATTTTGTAATTAAGGATCTATCAGAATCCTTAGTCTAATAAAATCCTAACAAATTTAAATCTTATTCTAAGAAAAATTCTATAAGTTTAAGTTCTAAACAACTAAGATAATATATATATAACTAGAATAACATATCTAACTTACTACTTCCTATCTAAAAAGGAATCTCAACATAATTTAAATTTCAGCCTACATTGTCTTTATTGTCAACTCAATTCTAATCCTTCATCCCATCAAATTAAAACTTGTGTTTGATTAATTTTCTCTCTTTTATTTATTTTATAGACTTTAAGCATTTTTGCATCAAAATAACTATAGGAGAAAAAAGCAAGGAACACTCAGCTGCTAACAATTGAAATCTACTATTTGTTATTCTATTGGCTCAAGGCTTTGATGGTTCTAGTTCAAAGTTCTTCCAATTTATAAGGTAGCTTATGCATTCAACTAACTAGGCCATGCAGTCATATTCTAGTTAGATAAGATATCCCAATTTGAGTTATGTAAAGCTAAGTGGTGAATGCAATCTTAATTATATAACAAATTTAAGCATATAATATGTTTGTGTGATACAGCATGCCTACATAAGATGACATTAGAGAATGTCTACTCACTGGGACATTGCATTTTTTAAGAACATCCTCAACAATTATAGACCTTCCATTTTTAGCCTTAAAGGATTTTGAATGAGTAGATAATAGCAAGAACTTCCTCCGATGTGCTTTATAAGAAGGCAACAATTTTCTTCGATGCTCAGAGCCTCCTTCTCCATCAAAAACCTAAACCAACACAATCATTTCATAAAGAAAATTCAGAGTCTTGTGCAGATTTAGCCACAATCATATTCCATGATCATAATGGAAAAGTAAAATCTGAACGTGCCATGAACTTTTGCTTCGCCAACTTGTAAGAGACTAATGCATGTTTGGAAAAAGTGGGTCACAATTACAAATAAATTGATTGGAAAATTTAAAGAGAAAAAAGTGAGAAGAAAAACCAACTATTGTACAAAGTTCAGTCAAAGAAATCAAGAAAATACTTACAGCAATAACAGGATCAGTAAGGCTGACTTGAGAGAAAAAAAGAGAAATCCAGTGATAAAACGGTTGTAAACTTGGTTTGCTTCCAACATAACACAATGGATTGACATCCAACAAGAAGACCCTTTTCTTTCCTGAACTCTTACTTATCTTGCTTGCATAAGGTCCACAAGTTTCAGACCCTGATTTGAGCACATGAGCTATAGGTTAATAACGCTGATCATAGTCTAAGCAATTCTATCTGTAATATATTAGACAAAGACAAGACCAGTAACAAGCAATGTCTAAATCTTATAGTTTTCTGAAAATTTCCTTTTCAACACAACACTTATATACTAGCCAGAAAAATAATACTTCAGCCAGGAAGGGAAGAGAGATAATCAGTCTCTTAACTTGTTTCTGTATGTGATTCCTCAAGCAATTTCCTTTGCTGAACCTGCCTTATTCACAATTTAACATTATATGAATGAAGAAACACATAGAGGTAGACTCATTAGAGATCAGTAACAAAACTTTAGAAAGAAACAAAATATTAATGACATATGGTCAGGACAGGTGATACATCTTAGAATGCAAAATATTGGGGTGTTAATGTTATCTAGGGACAAAAAGCTGATGCGAGAGTAAATCAGACATTTTTCATACCATCGCTTGTGTAAGTCTTTACAGTTGGCTCATCTGTAGTTAGCAGATTATTTGGTAATATTTGCAGTTCCAAACCAATGGTGATTCTACAATCAGATGTTAGATAAATTTTATCCATTCTCCAGGCTGAAATTTAACCCAAAATTCCAATAAGAGTGTAGTGTTTACGAGAACACCCTCTATTTGAAACAAGCAAGACAAAATCTACATCTGAGCAACATGAATATGCAGAAATCTAAAGATATTATGAGCTAACCTGAAAAGAACGCTCGTGGAGCCTGGAATTGAGACACCCAAATGGGAGGAACGAGTAATAAATAGAGTGGTAGTGTTTGTGGTACTGTTGGCACCGCTGGTGGTGCAGCGGTGGAGCTGATATGGCTGTGTGGAGAAGCATATGATTCTTTCGGTTTACCTCGGGGATTTGTCCAATACTTCTAATTTAGTTGCTACTTGCTAACTTTTCCGGGAGACTAACGGGCTGTTTGTAAGGCAGCCAATTAAATTCATTAACGAATTAATTTAATTCAATTACACTGTTTGGAACAAATTTAATAAGATTAGAATTGAATTCAATTATTTCATATAACACATTTACCCCTAGCACATTTATATGCTATTTTTGTTATTTATTTTAAAATGTATCATAACACATGTAAATTAATCAATTAATTTTTATAAATTAATTAATTTTTATAAATTAATTAATTTTTATTAATTAAAATAAATAAATTAATTTTATTTTATAATAATAATACTGATTAAATATTTTAAATCTTAAATCTGTTTGTATATATATTGAAATTAATTAATTAGAAAAGTTGTTTCAAAAATTAGAATTAATTATTCTAATTAATTTTTTCAATTAGATTGAAATTAATTAATTCTAATTTTAGAAACTATTTTTTAAAATTAATTATTAATCAATATAATTATTAATCTTAATCAAATTAAGAAAAATAATTATCTTAATTATTGAATTGAATGAATAAATCAATTCAATTTAATAATCTAACCCTTTAAAAAATAAATTAAATTTCAACACCACTGTTCATGTCTCCTCCTAATTTGCTCCCCACGTTTCACATCCTCTTTGCGTTGTCTACTGTTCAAACTCTAGACTACCTCTGTTTGCCGCCGTTGTCGAGAGCTTCTCCAGCCAAACACAACGTTCCTTTTTTTGCTTCTGCTTCACTGATACGTAAGCCATAGTCCCACTCATACCTTAGGTACATAATAAGCTTCTTACTCTTCTTCTTCTTCTTCTTTGGCGACGATGAACTCCTAACCTTCATTGACAACGATGAACTCCAAAGAGGAGAAGAAATTGCGCCGTCTGCTGTGAAGAGTGCGTGGGTATTTTTGGGTTTCATTGTTAAAACAGAAGCCAAAGGAAGAGCAAAGAAGAGCAGCAGTGCTGAGAAATTGAAATCGCATGAAATATTGGATGAATTGAATTAACAAAGAGGATGGGTTTCAATTCCTCCTATGAATTCAATTCATGCATACTTTTCTGTTTCAAACAAGTGAATTGAATTCAATTGCAACACTAAATTCAATTCATCTGATTCCAAACGGGCTCTAAGAAATCTTGAAACAAGTAACGATATGAAGAAAGCGATATACTTCCATTTTATAACAAATTTTTGCTTAGATTAGACCGGGATCATTATAATGGCATCCAACCAAACGGAACCCAATTCAAATTTGAGAATTAAATCAAAGCCAAGAGCTTGAAATTGAATAAGAAAAGGAAAAAATTTCGTATCTTTGAGAGAGTAGACTTACAAAGCAGTCATCATCGATAATGAAGATATACTTCTTTTTGGAAACAAGGAAGCCAAAGCACCTACAAGCAGAGTCCTTGAACGAAATGCAAGAAGCTTAGGACCCAGAATCCGATTAATATCGTTCCTATTATATAGTTCATAATCAAAGCCCTCAAGAACTTTGATGTTCTTGTTGGGGTCACCATCTTGGACTATGATAAGATGGTAAGGTTGGAAAAAAGATCTCCACATCTCCAAGAAATCCAGGTTTCTGATAGTGGGTATCACAATGTCCAGCTCGTCCTTGAGCAGAGGCGACGGAGAGACAGTGGTCCCGGTCATTTTCGTCAAGTCTGAGGTGGCGGAAATATTGAGGAGCTTTGAAGTTATTTGCATTTGTTGCTTCGGATTTGGGACAGGTATGCCATTGGTAGACCTTGGGTATTGAAGCTTTGAAGGACAGTGCTTAGTCTAGCTGATAGGACAGTGAGATACACTAAGGGCATTCTAGAGGATATCCTTGTATAAAAGCCTCTTTTTCATCAATTCCTGCAAAATCAGGAAACACACCCTCCTTAAGGCTATCAAGCGCAGAATCAGTAGTAATATCAAAACGAATTTTGCGGAGTAGAAAGCCAGCTATCTATTTCTAAACAATAGACACCTTCACATGCACAAAAATCAGAAGAATGGGGGGAGGATAAACAAGCAAGTGCTTCATGATGATTCACACCCATATTACAACAGTCGGCTTCATGCACCTCAGTTTCATGCAAATTTTCCACATCATTATCTCTGTTCATTTTACTTTGTTCTTATCTTATCTCGTAGATCTTAATTATTTATTTACGTGAGTTTCAAGTAGATTTTACATAAATAGATGACTGAAATTTATAAGATAGAGCAGGGATATGGTAAAATGAATAGACGATCCCATCCTTGTGGCAGCGACTTTAACTTAAATTAATTTAATTTTTTGCTAATTTTATTAAATTTTTAATGAAATTTATTTTAACTTAAATATATTTTAATTAACCTAATTATCTTAATTAATTATAATTCCCTATCACTCTTAATTTAATTATATGAACCCTAATTTCTCCCTATCAAAATTTCCAAATCTGGAATTTAGAAGTTGTTTGCCTTTAAGATTATGCCCTTTAGCTTTTTCTTTTCTTTTGGAAAACCGAAAATGCAGTGAAACATCGTCATCCACATTTGTGTCTAGAGTCTAGAGTCTTAGCTCATTTCTCTCAACTTCCCTAAAGGGGAGCACAAGAAACTAGATTTCCTGAAGATTTAGCCCTTTGGCTAAGTACTGGCATTTTAAGATGAGAACATACTGCTTATTGAGTCAAGGGCAAGAGTTTAGTACATTTTCGAGAGAAGTACGTAGATAAGTGAAACAAGGAATTGTATAGAACTAATCCTTCAGCAAAAGCGTCCATAGATCAATCGCTGGAAGCTAAGGAGCATAACTTTAATCCACTAAGTGCCTATTAATATTGTACAAACATTTCTGTTAGGAGGAGGTAAACGGCTTTACTGAACTAACAAATAATCGACATATATGACCACCAGTTGTTAACAGTTAATTATCGTAACCACTAACTGATAGCGGTCAACTGCCAACTACTATTGAGTAAGTCCATCAAAGAGCTAGAATGGTGTAAAAATAATATGAATATGTCAACTAAATCATTTTAATTTTCTCGTCGTATTAACGCTCTACTCACTGCTGTACTATTGTTCACCAATGACTATATTTACTTCAGTTGTGAGTACTATTAAAAAAGGGGTGACTCCATTTCTAATGAAGTAGGTCACAGCATCATATTTGCCTCCGATACTAATCGAAGGTTTTACACCCCAAAAAAACTCAAGATGCTTGTCTTTCAGGCCTATAGATTTGTCATCTTGATTATGAGAAAGCTACCAGACTTGCATGTTAGAAATAAAAGTTGTATCAAACTAGGAAAGATTTATCTGTAACAAACTAGGAAAGGTTTATCCCTAAAAATCAGGATCAAATCCTAATCCTGATACAATTGATACATATCATATCCCTAGAATCAAGCAACTACTAGTCTTGTTAGTCTCTATAAATCATTACTCTGTAATCAGATTAATTAAGCAATTCTATTTTCTATCATTGACTCGTGCTATCTCTATTCTACCTTTTTCGCCGTTAACATTGCATATAGGTCTCGAAGTCCAGCTCATCATCAATACACGCAGATCTGAACACACATAAATTACAAGGAATCAAATCTTCTGTCTGACATTACTCTGTCTTATTCTGTCTTATAAAATTTTAGCTATTTATTTTGCGGGACCCATGTAGGATCCACATAAATAAATGGCTGAAATTTATTAGACACAATAAGACACCACAATATTAGACAGAATATTGTGACTCAAATTACAAACAGTAACCTTTCCAGCAGCCTTTCCGGTGCATCATCAATACACGCATATCTAAACATACATAAAATACAAACAGTAACCTTACAAAAAGGTGACTTGATAACAATGAATGAACACAAAAACTATCCTAGTTACATATCTGAAACAAGTGTTCTGCTCTTCGATCTCCTCGTCATATGGCATTTGACAATGGAATGTGAGCACAGTTGTAGTCGTTGCAAAATCCATATATTGCAGCGTTTAGTCAAATCTGTTGCACTTTATATACAGCGATCGCTGTGTGTATATATGACAACATCGAAGTCGAAGTTCTGAAGCTACAAAGGGCACAAGAAATGCCTAACTTACTGCATAACAAAGGGCGAATTCTTCTGCATAAACCTGATATACAAGTCTCAAGCTCATGATTCGAGCTTTTAACTTTTATGCAATGGAGACAATATTGAAACTATGCTTGAGATCTCAAGAACATGATTGATAGCTGATAAAATGTTATACCGCACCAGGAAACTAGGTCTGAGGAAGAAGTTATTTTGGCTTGTCCATGTCTGACCTAACTCCTTCAAACCAATATTTACGTTTAGCATCATGTTCCATGGACTAATTCTATGTGCTAAATTTTAAGATGGAGCATCAATATAGGAGTACAACTATTGATCTACAAAGAAAACTACAGACTGAAATGAGACAAAAATGGAGCAGATAAGAAGATGCTCTTAAAGAAACTGAAGGCTGAAAAGGAATATAGCTTGCAAATCCCAGTTAAAAATTATTGACTAGCGAGCTCTGACTTCATATGCTGATATGCGGATCAGAAAGCGTCCGTGGCAAAGAGGTAATGCAAGTGGATCCTTTTTTATTGATGAATATTTTACGTTGATGAAAGTGGCCTGACAAAGAGGCAGGCATCTCGTTGACGAACAAGAAGCTACGAAACCACAAAATAAAACCATAGTTTCTGCAACGAGAGCCGTTTGACTTTTATGGCCTCCGAACCGTTTATGTCATGCTTAACTTTTGGAACGTAGAAATGATTTATTAAAATCCTTTTGTTGTGGTATTCATGTTCTCTGTTTATTGTTATTCTGTCAAGATGAAAGTTCATCAGTGGACGTGCCATGTGGAATTAGATAGACACTTGAGCCTCCGCGAAAGATATTTGTCATTGGATCTCTCATTCTGAGCTTAAAATAAGTCTTCAATTGTATCACAAGAGACAAAGTTGAAGGAAACTGTCTCTGTTCCTTATCCCAACACGGATAATTAATGAAGGTTCCAGAGTTCACGTTGCCGGCACCTTATGTTACTGAAAATGTCAAGCTAAGAAGATGTTGAATATGACAGGAGAATCTTGGTTGAAGTAAGAGACGAAAGTGCATTTCAACCTATATAAGCAAGCTTTCCACGCGGATCTTTCACTTGTCTCTCCTTAAACTGCAGCATTGCTTGTCGGCTAAAAGCATGCACGCGCCACTGCTTGAATGCTTATTTAATGTAGCAGTTCTCCTCATAACAGCAATTCTTCGAGCAGGTGAGTTTGTGTCTCACAGAACTACATGGTCTGTAATTCTGGGAGTTATTAGCCACTCTTGTAGCATTCTTAATCATCTATTTTTGTTACTTGTAGCTGCTTATGATGCACTGGATCCGCAAGGAAGCATAAATATCCAATGGGATGTTAAGTCTTGGACTCCTGATGGCTATGTGGTGAGTAATCGCTTTTCCTTAGCAACCAAGCCCCAAGATATATATGTTATCCAGACCAGGCCGAGTAGAGGACTACAACACTCTAGCCATGCATAGATTCTTTTCCTTGATGAAGATACCAAAAGTTTCATTATCTTCTTTAGGACTCGGAAACAATTTCGAGTAAAACGGCCATAACCATGTAAATCCAACTAAAACTAGCGTGTCAATGTAAACAAAATGAATTCAGCGTGAGTGTATTTTCCATTCCAGGCAGTGGTGAGCATTTATAATTATCAAATGTTCCGGCAAATAATCAACCCAGGATGGACCTTAGGATGGACATGGGCTAAGAACGAAGTGATCTGGTCGATGGTGGGAGCACAAGCCATTGATCAAGGTGACTGTTCCCAGTTTAAAGAAAACATCCCACACTGTTGTGCAAGAGACCCTTCAGTTGTTGACCTGCTTCCTGGAGTCCCTATGCAGCAACAGTACACAGATTGCTGCAAGAGTGGTGTTTTGACATCTTGGGGACAAGGCCCTAAATCTGCAGTCTCAAAATTTCAGATCAGTGTTGGACAATCTGGCACGTCAAATACAACACTAAAATTGCCCAACAACTTCTATTTGCTTGGTCCAGGACCAGGCTATACATGCAGTGCTGCAACTATTGTGTCACCTTCAGTTTTCTTCTCAGTCGATGGGCGGCGAAAGACTCGAGCAATGAGTGAGTCGGTTTTCCATCTCCACCTGCTTTTGGTCTTCTCTTCTCAATTTGTTTGATGTCATGCATGCAAAAACCAATTGCAGTGACATGGAGCCTGATGTGCTCTTATTCCCAAACGGTTGCATCTCAGAATCCAACATGCTGTGTCTCCTTGTCAGCCTTTTACAATCCTGTGGTCACTCCTTGTCCATCTTGTTCTTGTGGCTGCCAGAACGAGAACAATTGTTTCATGTAAGCAATCCACTGATCATGTCAGTTCGACATATTTCTTTTCTCATTTGTTATTCTCTTCGGACTGCGACTTGAGATAAGTAGGAGGTCCAATTGAATTTTTTAACATACATGCCAAAAGAACAACTATATAAGCACACCACTTAGTGTTACAGTTTATGTCATTGACATTGTCATGAATGTAGAAGATAAGTCTGCTTTCTATTTTGCCGGGTTACCGTAAAGCAGGAGCGATCCCAAAATTTCAGGTGTAGTGGAAGCTGACAAACCAGCACTACAGTGTACACAACACATGTGCCCAGTACGGGTGCATTGGCATATAAAGGCCAATTATAAGGAATATTGGCATGTGAAGATTACAATCACTAATTTCAAGTATCGGATGAACTACACACAGTGGACGCTTGTTGCTCAGCACCCAAATCTCAACAATATCACTGAAGTTTATAGGTTTAACTACAAGCCAATTTTGCTATACAATCCATTGAGTAAGTCAAACCAAGACCTTATATTAGCACAAGTTAATCCTGAAGCTCTTGAGTATAAACTTTACAACAAATGATTTTCTTATGCCGTGGGATCGCTATCATTAATTACCTGATATCTAATATGCAGATGAGACTGGCATGTTTTATGGCATAAAATACTACAATGACCTACTTCTGGAAGCTGGGCCCAGTGGAAATGTTCAGTCAGAAATGATTCTGATGAAGGACATGAATAAATTCTCATTTGAGCTGGGCTGGGCTTTCCCTCAGAAAATTTACTTCAATGGCGATGAATGTATGATGCCACTTCCAGATTCCTACCCAACATTGCCCAACTTTGCTGATTCTACAACCGTTACATCTCCAATGCTTGTTGCATTTCTGACGCTGGTGGGCTTTTGGTGTTCACTGTCTCATTAATATTGAAGAAATGGATCATTTATGTATGGTTATCTACTTGGAATGCAAGGATCGATGTAGGAGGACGAATATGGGAAATCTAAAATTTCCCTTTCTGTTACATCAAATTTCTTAGGATATAGGTATATATAGAATCCAACAGACAATTCTCTAGAAATACTCAAAAGATAAATAAATGAATGACACTTAATGACTTCAGACTTCTAAAAGACTCTTCTAGAAAAATATTAGAACTTGAAAACTTATCAACCACTCCAATTCAAAACTTGTTTTAATTTTTAACATCGACTCCCTTAAACCAAGTTTTCAAAATTCACCATTCCAAGCATGTACTTCAACTTCGGTAACAATTCATCCTTCAAAGGCTTGGTTGTGAAAATATCTGCTTGTTCTCCAATAGGATAATATTCAATGACAACCTCCTAATTCATGAATCTTATTCACCTTAATGTCAGTATGCTTAGAATGATCATGAAAAACAAGTTTCTTTGACAATGCAATTGTTGATTTATTGTAACAAAAAAAAAAGATATGGGCTTCTTTTGCTTCTCAGATAAAAATTCCAACATCTTCCTTAGCTAAATTGCTTGAGTAGCATAATTAGTTTCTTCATTTATGGCTTTAATCTAGTTAGCATCATTTGTTTCTTCTTCAAATGTCAATGGATCACAATCTGAGAAGAAAGCATAATTGAGTAGCTTCTCATTAGATGGATTTCTAGCATTGTCCAACATATAGTCTTACAATCTTACTGGCAATTAATATTGTCATTAAGATCTTCTAACCACACTTGGTTGAGAATTATTCGATGCTTGTTGTTCCGCTTCTTCTTCTTCATCATCATCGTCATTTGCTACTGGAATCATAATGTGTTTTTGTTGCTTTTGTGAACTATAATTCCACATGCCTTTCTCATCAAATGTTATGTATTTATTGATTATTACCTCATTTTTTTGGATTGTACAATATGTAGGTTTTAGAATTTTCATTATAGCCATCAAAAGTGTAATTTTCTCCTTTATCATCAAACTTCTTCCTCAATTAGTTTAGAATATATGCACTTATGATATTGTCAAATGCTCTAAAATGCCTGTTGGATGGCCTCCTGTGTAATATCCTAGTTCGATTATTGTACTGTGTAATGTGCTATACATGCATTTTATGGAGTGTACTTTATTTATGGTATAATAGAGTAATTTAAGCATTCAAATGTAATATTAAGGTTATAACGGAAATCACAAGTAGACCAGAGATGGTTTTGGACTCGACCGAAAAATTCTCAAATTTTTTTCAAAATCTTCAAAAAGCTATGGAATGAGTCCGAACAAGCTTTAAAAGCCCCAAAATATACCTTGGAGATTTACGTGACACTTTTGAATGAAATCCGAATGATTTCAGTGACATTTAGTGATTTTCAGATTCAATTTGAAAATTCTTTTAGGCATCCGAAAAGTTATCAAATAATTTCAAATTATGATGAAAAGCTCCAGAATTAGGATTGGAGTTTATAGGAACTAAAAGGGTCAAAACGGAAGGGGTTTGGATAAAATTCGGATAATATAAAATTATTGGACTAAAATGCTCTTTTTGGAAAATAATGGGTATTGATGATTTTAAACCCATTCCAAATTTTTAAAAGCATCAAATCAATAAGTATTGATCCTAATTAAAGTATCCCATGATCAATTTGATGGTGAGACGACTGTGGAATATTTTCTCGATTTAATCTGGTTTATAGGTGTAATAATCTATGAAAGGACAAATTGCCATTTTTTTTTACATAAATAGAGTTAATTAATAAATTTTAAATGTCTCACATTTATTGACCAATTACAAGACTCCATATGGTTTAAGAAACATTAAATTAGATGATGATGAGTTATTTAAGATGTTTAATAAGAAAATGACATGTGTAAAGTATTAAAGTAGTATAAAAAGGCAAAAGAAGACAAAATTTGGTTCATTTGAAAGGAGGATTTGTGATAACCAAAAAGAAAAGAAAAGAAGAGAGAAAGAGGGAGAATTCGGCCAAAGAGAAGAGGAAGAAGAGATAAGCCATTTTTGGTGGATTTAGAGTAGGAATTGAAGAAATCTTGGCCTCGGATTGGTGTTCACCAATTTCCTAAGAGATTAGGGGAAAAAGTGGTAAATTTTCCTTAGTTTAAGATGTTTATTGTATGGATTTCATATGGAATGGAGTTATGTAAAACTAAAGGTTGTTTTTGACTTATTATGGAGTCGATAATAAACTTGAAAAGATGTAAAGGTTGAAAACAACAAAAGTGAATCAAGAAACCAAGGTTAGGGTTATGATGTTCATGATATGGATTTGATGTTAATGAAGCAAAGAAATGAAAAAGGATTGAATTAGAATTTGTTTGAGTTCAATTATGTGTTAAGAAAAATGGAAGGATAATGAAAGAGTGGTGAATTCAACCAAGCTAGGAAATATTGGAGAAAATTTGTAATTTTTGGTTTGATGAGTTTAAATGATGCTTGGTATGGACCTTAGGTGAAATGTATTGAAAAGTTTGAAAGAAAGTGGAATAGTATATATATATATGTGTGTGTGTGTAGTAAGGACAATTTGGCCCTAAAGAGGAAAGTAATTGACGGTGGTTAAGGTGTAAATAGCCTGAAATCTTAAGGTTATTTTCATGAAAAATCAAATGAAAAATGTTAGTGTGACTTATTTAGCCATATTATGATTTAAGCAGATGAGATGATGTTTTAAGAAAAATATTTTAAGTAAATTTTGGAGTTAGATTCTGAAATGGAAACTAATGGAATAACTTATTTTAGTTAAAACTAAATTGATAGTTGTAATGCTTTATTTCCTATAGTGGAAATAAATGATTAAACGACTTGTAAATTGAGTAGTTCAAGAAGAGACACTCAACACGTGAACGTACTTGGTGATAAACAAAAAAAACTGTGAGTGTATCTTTAAATTGATTTTATGAAAGAAAAATGGTTTCTATTTTATCATGAAAAGTATGTTTATGAATAAGTTCATTGGTGTTGCTATTTGAATTTGAAAGAAAATTTTTATAAGATTTATATATATGCTTTAAGATGGAATCGAATTGAAATTGCATATGCACTAAATTGGTACGACAATGGAATTTGAACATAAATTGAATTGGTATAAAAATGTGGCGCACCTATGTATTAATTATTGTTTAGCTTATGGTACACCGTTAGGTCTCCTTATACATAAGATTGTACCGATCAGAGTACGTCCTAACATGCATGGCAGGGTCTAGGGGGAGGGGGCATCTGTCACTAACAGCGGATGGTGTCACGTCTATCAATAAGTGCTGTGAGTCGCCCTCTGCAGGTATGGAATATATATTGTGCTAACACTGTTACGGGTAAGTGATGCAAAACCCAGCTCCCTAAGCATTTATTTATATTATGGGTTAGCGATGTAGAACTAACTCCATAACAATCGGTATGTAATGGTTAACCTAGTACGAGTAACCGATGCAGAACCAACTCTGTTACTAGAGGTTAGCTAGGCACGGTTAAGCGATGCAAAACCAGCCTCGTGGCCTTACTCCTAACGGTACCAAATAGAAAAGAAAATTTTAAAAGAGAAAGTTTATGAAACTATTAATTGCCATCTCTGTTTACCTTACAAGAAAAGTGGAACTTGACTATGTTTATTGATTATATGAATTTCTTATGTTAGAACATTGGTTTTTACTTGAAAAGAAAAGGAAATTATCTTTTTCCTTTATGGAGGTTAATGTTTTTATAATTGTTTTGAATGGAAACCATAACACTTATTGAGCTCGTTTAGCTCACCCTTTATTTTCTGTTCTTTTTTTTTTTAAAATTAACCTCCTAGAAGCACGTTCAATGATTTCAGTAACCAGGACTCCATTATTTGAGTAGCACCTTCATTGTTGGATCCCGTTACCGGAGTCCAACTCTTAATCCGTAAAACATGAAACTTGATCATCTTGCCTTGTAGAATTTATTCCATTTAACCCTAATTAGCTGTCATATTTTTTTTTGAACTCTTAACAATATGAAACCCTTAATAGACATGAACCATACCCTTTTTAATCTTCTAACATCTCAAATTTCACTTACGACATCTGCGATGTCGGGCCCATACAAAACATGTCTCATGC
>JANKOD010000006.1:22267777-22279140 GCA_026284645.1 Erythroxylum acuminatum
TAATAAAATTTTAACTCAGGATTTTTTTTGCTAATTTTTATATGTCAGGATTTTTTTAGCAACTTTTGAATAACACAGAGTTATTAAGACAATAAATTCCTATTCAATCATTTGCATTCAAGAAGGTGGAGATCCACTAATAGCTGGGGGATAAGGTTTTAGGCTGTTGACATTATCACTCAGGTCGGAAATTTTCACTCCAGGACTTTTTAGAATAGTCGATGTTTTGGTTAGCTTCTTAGGGTAGACCTAACAGGCTTGTTATCAATTTGGTAAGTGAAATCTTACGACAAACATTTTAGAAGGAAAATACTTGAGGTTAGGAGGTTTGGATTGAGAGATCGCACCCACTTTGCATTGACAGATGCTTATTTTAGTGAAAGCTGCATTCATTTTTCTTTTGTTAATAACATAAATATATACAAAAAGAAACAACCATAGATTTTTAAGACTATGGTCCTAAAAAACAGAGAAAATATTCTTATTTTTACTATCAATTAAGGAATAAATTTAACATTTAAAAGTATTTGAGTTTTGAAAATGGCTAATGTTTAAAAGTTTTCTACTTTGGATTTTGAATTATATTGAACTAAATAAATCGAAAGGTTATTCATGCGAGTTATTTGAAAACAGTCTCTCTACTAGCTAGGATAAAACTGCGTTCCAATGAATCTCTCTAAATCTGACATGGATTTCTATTAAGTATTGTTGTTGTTGTTATATTGAATTAAATAATTTATTACATTTTAGGATTCCCGTGAAAAAAGAGAGAGAGAGTGAGAGAGCTCTTATTCAAGCTCTTTTTAGAATGTTAATGTTTTTGTCTAATATCGAATTTATTTAAGGATGCCCGAAATTTGAATAATATACCAATTAATCAAGTTCCCGATGAACTAATTTTTTGTCCACCATTGCTTGACATATTTGCAGCTATTGTGCAGTTCTTGATTCATCAGTGATCAATTATCATTTGACCAAGAAGGAGACAAGTTTGCCAAAGATGACGAGTGTGAAAGAGAGGAAGAGTATGTTCTACTCGTCCAACCCAAAAGAGATAAAATGTCAACATACGAAACTAGACGAATGGGACTGTAAACTTTGTGGTCTCAAGAGACCCTGCAATGAGACTTGATAACAAGGAAGTCTAAGGCTTGTCAGTCCTGTACATATGAGGATATAGCACCAATCTGACAGTGATGGACTGTTAAGCTGTTGCTTTCAAGCCTCTGCTTCCCCATCACTTCTCACAAAGGTTTCTGCTTCAAAATGCAGTAAGAGAAAAAAGATGATAAGAGATGAAAATATCTCACGAGTCATCTAGCTACCAGTAGGTGAGACATCTTCAGGAAATCACTTTCATTTTTGGTCTACTTCAAAGGTGTGGGTGCTGCAGCCACAAGTCCTTGCTAGGGAGTTCGCAACAAGCCGGACTTCAGAAAATCTCCTTGGAAGCAGAAAGCCAGTAGTTCTTTTTGTTCACTGAAATGAAGGTCATCTTCTTGATTGGTCTATCTCTCGTAATGCTTCCATATGCTGGTAAACTTTTTTCTTAGCTTACAAACGTGGAAATCACGATGTACATCTTATTCACGAATATGTACTCCCGTCTCTTCGTTCATTGTTGTTTCTTTTTCATGATTGTAGCTGCATATGATCCGCTCGATCCTAATGGGAATATAACTATCAAATGGGACGTAATGTCCTGGACGCCAGACGGCTACGTGGTGAGTATCGTTTTCATTTGGTTGGTCTTCTTGCTGTTTCATTTGAAGCACAAGAACTCTTTAATAGGAGATTTGCAAGTACGTTTATCTTCAACTAAATGTATGCAGTACTACTTGCCATCCTTATCTGTCATTCTTCTTTTGTATCACAAATTCAATGGGGCCTTTCTCACAATACCCAATTTATCCCTTGCTGGTACACGGGTACGTAACATAATATCAAAAACTCTGTACAAATAAAAGATGGAGCTACAAAGAGGAAAGAAAAACAATAAGATGTAAAGCCATTCCAGACCACTCTGTTTAGCTTTCAGATTGTTGCTTGTACCTACGTTTCAATCCATATCAGAAGACTACAAGAAAAAGAGTTTGTGGACCATTTGTTAGAATTGTTCCTTCTCTTCATCGGTTTCCCATAGATCCAGACCTGGTTAAAAATATGAGTTTACAAGAGAAGCAAGTCCGTAACAAACAAGATGTGAAGATAATAACAATCAATATCTAATTCTTCTAGGCTACGGTAACAATGAGCAACTTCCAAATGTACCGGCAAATCATAAGTCCTGGGTGGACTCTAGGGTGGTCATGGGCAAAGAAAGAAGTGATATGGTCGATGGTGGGGTCTCAAACAACAGAACAAGGTGACTGTTCCAAGTTCAAGGGAAACGTACCACATTGCTGCAAGAAGACCCCCACAGTTCTGGACTTGCTTCCTGGAGTTCCTTATAACCAGCAATTCACCAATTGCTGCAAAGGAGGTGTAATGGCAGCTTGGGGCCAGGATCCTACAGGTGCTATCTCAGCATTTCAGGTGAGTGTTGGAGTTGCTGGCACCTCAAACAAAACGGTAAAACTTCCCAAGAACTTTACTTTGCTTGGACCAGGACCAGGCTACACCTGTGGCCCTGCAAAGATCGTGCCATCTACAGTATTCTTCACACCCGATCATAGGCGAAAAACACAAGCACTTAGTAAGTCTTCGATTGCTCCAAGTTTCCCTAAACATTGGTTTTTGTTATTCATGATTTTAACCTCCTCTAATCATAAAAAAGCTCCATTGGTCCAAGCCTTTCATCTGTCAGATTGGTCAAGTAGGACAAAATATAATGTAAACTCCTTTTTTATGCAGTGACATGGAATGTGACCTGCACTTACTCACAGTTCCTTGTCTCCAAACATCCTAGTTGTTGTGTTTCATTCTCATCTTTCTACAACGAGACGATTACTCATTGTCCAACTTGTGCATGCGGTTGCAAGCACAAGAATAGCTGCATTAGGTAAGCGAATTCATTTTTATTATATAGTAACCCAACCACAATCACTTACGATTTTAACTGTTAGCCTGGATTTTTTGGTTAATGAAAATGCAGAAGTGACTCAAAAGAAGCTCACAAGAAAGGAATAAACACGCCCAAGAAGGACAACACACCACTGCTCCAGTGCACTCATCATATGTGTCCTGTCCGAGTTCACTGGCATGTGAAGGTCAACTACAAAGATTATTGGCGTGCTAAGATTGCTGTCACTAATTTTAACTACAGGATGAACTACACTCAGTGGACACTTGTTGTTCAACATCCCAATCTCAATAATGTCACCCAGATCTTCAGTTTTGATTACAAGCCTCTTATAGCATATGCATCCGTCAGTAAGTCCCTCCTTAAAGCTCAAAATGTTTCTTCGTTTCTTAAGAACACTACCAACAGATATATCATTGATCTGCAGATGATACTGGGATGTTCTATGGAATGAAGTTTTACAATGACCTTCTGATGGAAGCTGGGCCTTTGGGAAATGTCCAGTCTGAGGTGCTTCTTCAGAAAGACAGGAATACCTTTACACTGAAACAGGGATGGGCATTTCCTAGGAAAGTTTATTTCAACGGTGATGAATGCATGCTACCCGCACCAGATGCCTATCCACATCTGCCAAATTCTGCCAATACGATTCCAGTTGCATTTTTTACAGTGTCAGTTTCACTCGTCTTGATATTGCTGTCAATCAGATAAAATCAATTTTATACATTAAGCCAGAAATCTGCATGGTTAATTCATTCCGCGTCCAGCTTCACCTGTGTTGTGTGTGTGACCAATCAACTAAATCTTTAGTTTATTCTCAAATTTATTAGGAAATTTTATAATACATGGCTGCAAATGCAAATTTGATTGTTTGCTTTTTGATGGCATGTCTATTTACCCCTGTTTGCAAGGAAAGTTAAATCTACAAGTCATAAGAACATTACTAGCAAGAAAGCAACATGTCAAATTGTGAACTTCTTTCACATAAACGTCTAGGGATGAATAAGTGTAAAATATTTATGAAACAAGATTGATAAGAAGAACAGAATATTAATTGCAGTATCAATAAGAAACGCAGAGCTTACTTATCGGGTAACATTATACAGTGCCAACCTACTTGTTGCTCGTTCCAACCCAGACTTCCAAGTCTAGTACCAAAACAGATGGGATATCCATGTTGGAAGAACGAATACCCTTATATGATTTTGGCTAATTACATTTAAGCCAAAAAGACAATCATGTACACCGTTAATGTGATGAGAGGAGAAAGGAGGGACACAAATTGTCGAGAAACGCCATTCGGTAACCATGGGTAGGCATCTGGAGGGGGCATTACACAGTTGTCACCATTAAAATAAATCCTTCTCGGGAATGCCCATCCCTTTTCAAATGTGAAAGTTGATGTATCCTTCCGGAAAAGTAGCTCTGACTGTACATTGCCAAGAGGGCCCGCTTGTGATAGAAAATCATTGTAGAACTTAACTCCCCATAACAAGGCTGTATCATCTGTAAACCAATAACTTTTTTAAGTTACATTGCACATTTACTCAGAGAGAAGTAAAGATGTAAATTTGGCAGGGTTTAACTTACTTAGACCATCATAAGGAGTTAATGACTTGTAATTAAAGCTGAAAATCTGGGTAAGGTTATCAAAGTTGGGGTGTTGAACAACTAGATTCCACTGTGTATAGTTCATGCGGTAGTTGAAGTTCGTAATTGAGACCTTCACACGCCAGTACTCCTTATAATTTATCTTGACATGCCAATGGATTCGTATTGGGCACATATGGCTGGTACACTGGAGTAGAGGTGCATTTTCTGATTTGCTTGGACTTGAGACAATCGAGGCCAAGTGTGGAGTGTCAGGGCTGTGACATGCATTAAGGGAAAAGGACCAAGAACATGATGAATGAGATAGCTCCACGAAACGGTTGACAAAATTAAATACATACACAAAACTTACTCTACACAGCTCCCAGATGCTGTTTTATTGTTACATCCACAACCACAACTTGGGCATCCCACTATTGTGTCATTGTAAAAGGAGGAGAGAGAAACGCAGCAGGTAGGTGTCTTCTGAGCCAGAAATTGCGAATATGTGCAAGTAACGTTCCAGGTCACTGCCACAATAGCAAGGAAATGTGATCAGAGCATGGTGAGCTGGTTACATTACATTTCCACTTACATAAAACTCTTTCTGAAACTGTAAGTAGATGACTTACTTAAAGCTTGAGTAATTCTCCTTTTATCTGCTGATACGAATTTAGTCGGTTTCCCAATCTTTGCAGGACCACAAGTATATCCAGGTCCTGGTGCTTTCAAAGTGAAGTTCTTGGGAACCCTGACAGTTTTGTTTGTGGTTCCAGCAGCACCCACACTAACTTGGAAAGAGGCCAAAGCAGTAGAGGGGTCCTGACCCCATGCATTAATCACTCCTCCTTTGCAGCAATTTGCAATCTGCTGGTTGTAAGGAGTTCCTGGCAATAGATCCACAACAGTCGGATTTTTCTTACAGCAATGTGGGATGTTTCCCTTGAATTTAGAACAATCCCCTTGTTCAGTGGTTTGGCCTCCCATCATACTCCAGATTACTTCCTTTTTCGCCCATGTCCAACCCAATGTCCAGCCTGGTGCTTGAATGTGGCGATATTGCTGGAAGTTATACATTGTAACAACCGCCTGTAAAGGACAAACAAAAAGGAGAAGAAACAGTAAATTTTTAACAATGATCTATGAAGGCTAGATTGAGTTCTATAAATCTTTTCAACTAGAAAACCTGTTAATTCAACTGATGAGAGCAAAATCGTTACTCATTTATTTTATTTCCAGATGATGAGCTCAAAAAGATGGATAGAAGTCATTAAATCAATTATATATAACTGGAAGTCTGCAGAAACTCTGAAAAGGTAACCAGGCCGGGGTCATATCCCACCCTAACGATCTTGACCAGAAATACCAGTCATGGTAAGGCTAGAAGCAAACATAAGCTCTAAAATTTCCTTATACTTACAACATAACCATCTGGTGTCCAGCTCATTATGTCCCATTTGATTGTAATATTTCCAATTGGATCGAGAGCATCATAGGCTTCTGCAAATAAACCAACACCGTAATGAGAATTTCAGTTCCAAAATTCATATAATTCTTACTCCATGTAGCAGTGGAAACACCCAGACCGAAAGATGGCAAAAGTGATGGAAGTTCAGAACGCAAGTAGCATGCCAACCAAGTTCCTGATTCCCAATTTTCACTTTCTAAGTGTTTTTTAGAGGGATGGTGAGTCATATACTTCCTTACAGATATAGCGAACAGCAACTTCTGATAGACCAATCCAAAACTTGAAGATCCTAAGTCCTAACTTAAAACCGCATGCTGATAGAAACCCAGTTTTCCATCTCAGTGAAAGGGGAAGTATAACTGCCCTCTAGTGTCTCTTAGATACTATAAATCACATGCCATGGAAGACTATCCTGCCTCAAGCAGTTAACAAACTGAGCTAGCAGACCCCAGTTCAAAGAACCGAAAGAAAAGAACACTCAAAGCTCTAGATTACATCTTTACGCCTAATGTGAGAAAAAGCAAGACTAACCTGTAGATGTCAATGTGAAGCATGAAAGGAAGAAGACTAGCAAAATGGTTAAAGAACCAAGCTTGATAATGAATCCAATAGCTGAAGATGAGACAGACTCCATTAATTTTCTTGATGCAGACTTAAGTCGTGAATGTGAAGTATTCTGCTGCCCTGGTCTATCTCCAGATCAGGACGAGAGAGAGAGATAGAGTAAGGTAGGAGAAGTACTGGCCTCTTGTTCAACTAGAAGCGCAGATTATAATTAAAAGTTGTCATCAACCGTTTTTGAGACAGTAGTAACTTCAACTTGTGTCTTGTGACTTGTGAGGGACAGAGTGCGAAACATGTCAATGGTCAATTACCACTATATCCTTCTTGAAAGGCAATGATTGGTAAGTCCTTGCAACAAGCAAACAGGTCCAAATTTTGTTTATTACACGCAACTAGAAGCGCAGATTATAATTAAAAGTTGTCATCAACCGTTTTTGAGACTGTTGTAACTTCAACTTGTGTCTTGTGAGGGTGTACGCAGGAGGAAGAGAGTGCGAAACATGTCAATGGTCAATTACCACTATGTCCTTCTTGAAAGGCAATGATTGGTAAGTCCTTACAACAAGCAAACAGGTCCAAATTTTGTTTATTACACGCAAGTCCGGTGAAAAAATGTATACAAGGCTATAGTGGTAATTGCGACCAATGTTGAAGAAAAGTTGCAATAAATTAAAGAAAATAAAAGTTTCTAGATTGCTGACTAAACACATAAAATGACATATTCCTCTGCTGTCGGTGGAGCCAATAAAGCAAGTCTTATGGTTCAAAAGATGAAGAAAAAATAAATAAATTGGATCAAATTTTTTAGAGTTTTAGTCATATTATAAAATTTGTTATTAATAAAGTGAATCCTCATTTATTTAAATAGTATTATCATATGTTTTATAACCAGAACTGAGGATGGGACCCAACCCAACCCAACCCAATGTCCATCCAACGCCATCATGTCGGCAATCAAACAAAGATATATTGGCAAAAAATCAACTGACCCAGAAACCAAAACAGAGCATCACAGAGGACAAGTTTAATAGTCGCAACTCGCAAGGCAGAGGTATACAACATGCTCTGACACCAAATATTAATTTAAATCATTTACGTGCATTTCATGTATCACGTACAAATTCCTCACGTATATATCAACAACACGTGTATATATATAAATTGGCGGAAGTATAACTGAAACAACCATACCCCCGGTCATTGCTACCCAAAAAAGCTTTATCCATTTATTAAATCTTATTGCCAAAAATGAAGTATTTCTAAAACTTCCAACCTCTTCAAAATTCTCAAGTTAATGATGTAAATTTTTGTTAAAAATGAAGGTTGAAAGTTAGGGACCCAAAAACAACTCATAACTATCTATATATTGCTGTACCCATTACAGAGAAAACAGACAGCAACAAACCATCATATTGTTTTAGAAACGTTGTGATAGTTGTGAATCATATGGACCACGAGAATATTCCAACATTCTCCCACTTGGTCTGTAACATCCTATCACTTATGGGAATGGTAAAATTGTAATTTGGAAGGATTCTGAGTGCTTAGAATTATTTTGATATGTTCATGCATACCCATACATGCGAATAGTGAATTTGCACATGAAAACAATTGTACATGCATTCATGACACTTCCTGGTAAATGTGTCTAAATGTGATTTTTGTGAAATATGTGATTTTTTGTGCTTAAAAATTTAATTAGAGTAGATTGTTGCGTGTTTTACATTTTTGGATAATTTTAGAAATTTTTCTGAAAAATTTCGGGACCAGAAAAATCGCCAAGCGGCGAACTGATTGGTTTCCGGTACTCCAATGGCACTGGAATATTGGGTCCATGATTTTAGGAATTATTGATTTTTAAGCCATTGAAAATTTGATGAATTAGAGATTAAATTCTATTAGGTTCTTTTATTAAAAGTCATTAGTGTGATTTTTCTTTTAAGTGGTAAGTGTCATGACACTCTTTAAACATTGAATTTCCTTGTTAGTCACGACACTTGCATCTTTGAAGGCAAAAATGAACAATTTCTTCATGTCTTTCTCTCCACCTTCGTGACTTTCCTCCTCTTTGTTCCTTTTGATTTTTCTTACTCATCTTCCTATCTTCCTTCCACCTTGCTTCTCTTCCTTTGTTCACACATAAATCCAAACCTAAGCCTTGTGATAGTGATGATCGTATGGTGTTTGGAGGAAAGTAGAGAGGTGGTGAAAAGTTTGGAGAATTGAAGGAGTGAAAGTTAAATAGGTAAGGTTTATGGTTTATGCTCTTAAATTGGTAATTAAATGCATTATTTGTAATGGTTGTCAACCAAATTGTATGAAAATTGAGTTGGTATAGATGGGTATGAACTTGGTTTGTTTAATTGAAAATTGATGAGGTAGAAATTAATGAATGATATGTCATGTAGTATAGGTGAATTGAGGTGTTTTGGATTGATTTTAATGATGTTAGATGAGTGTTTATTAAAGGAAGATGATTGAGTGTGCGTGCTGCGATTTTGTGGACTAAAGTTCAAGGATAGATTGTGAGTTAGTTATGGTGGATATATGAAGTAAATTGAGAGTTGGTTGGTTTAGAAAAGGTATGGAAGATGTAAAATGAGAGTGAGGTTGTAAATCTGGAAAATTTGTTTTGTACATGTTTCAATGTTTTGGTTATAACTTTTTGTACGGTTAAGCGATTAAGATGAGGTTTAGCTTGAATTAGACATGAGAAGTTTGGCTAAAATTCTTATGAAGGAAGTGTTGTCCAATTGTGGCTTGAAGGGGTCTGAATTTTTGCCTTGAAAGTGAGTTATGTGTACAGCATGAACAGTAATACGAAATATGTGACCTGAAACTTTGATGAATTTTTCTAGGTTGAATTTGCTCAATTGATCTTAATGAAAGTTGAAGATTTTCTTGCTGGCTTTTTAGCGCCACTAAGTATGACATTTTTCGATTTTTAGGTTGAGAGTTATGACCTATTGACTTTTAGATGTTAATGTATATTGTGCTGGAACATATTTCTAAGTGTAAGTTTTGTGATTATTGTACTTTGAAGTCAAATTCTGGACTGTTATGGTTTCAATTAGCTTAAATGGTCTTATGCAAAGTTGTAGAGGAATGTCTCAGCTTTGTGATGAGGTATAATATGCGAATTTTGGATGCAGGGATTGTAAGGTATGAATTTGTAAAGTTTGGATTTGGTTTAGGTAATATGTTAATTTAACAATGTGAAATAGGGCAGCAACATTCATGTGAAATTTTGACTTAGTTAGAGGTGGAATTTGTTTCTAAGTCCTTCATGAGAATTGTAGCATGTTCTCTGATCTTTTTATTGATATAAAGCATGGAATTTTTGGATAATGGGATAGGAAGTTATGAATTGTAGAAGTGGTGTTACTGTTCAGGATGATATTTGTTGGGCAGAACCTTTGATTAAACTTTTGACATAGTTAGAGGTTGAATTTGCTGCCAGAACTGCCTTGACTGTCACTCACTCTCTTCCCCCTGGACCCCATCTCATTCTATCTCTGTCTCATCAGCTGCTCCACTCGCACTGCAGCAGCCCTCAACTCAATAAAAGTGCTCATGTCTGATCGGGCTAACCGGGTACGGATCTCCGTATTGAGGCCATTTTCGAACCTCCGGCACTTATCAGCCTCAGTAAGGATCATAATAGTGGCATAATACATCAGCTCATTGAATTTTACTTTATATTCTGCCACAAACATCCTACCCTGTTTCAACTCCAGAAATTCCTGCATCTTCATGTCCAGGTAGACCTTGGGCATGTAATTATCCCTAAAGGCCCTCAGAAAGTCATCCCATGTCAGTAAGCAAAGCCTGGTGGTACTGCTCGGAATAGTCTTCCACCACTTGTAAGCTGGGCCCTGCAGAAGAGACACTGCATAATCGAACCTCTCCTCAGGTTCGCAATCCATCTGGTCGAAGACTCTCTTAGTCCTCTCCAGCCATCCCTCAGCCTCAGCAGGGTCTGTACTGCCATAGAAGTCTACAGCCCCCTGCTTACGCAGCAAATCATATCTCCTCTCCCGTCTCACGGGGACTCTAGGAGGTAACTCCTCAGAACGGGGCATTGAGGACTCTCTACTAGCTTCGACCGATCCTTGGTCAGCTGGTTGCTCAACCTGATCACCTAAGGCGGATGACCTAGAACAAAACAAGAATTCTGATCAATTTCTGCATTTCTGTAAGAATTCATACCTACATGTTTGACTAATCCCAACCGATGCCAAACTATGCTCTGATACCACCTAAATGTAACGCCCCCTTATCGTAGAGTACCCACCGGAACACCCGTAGGTCATTTCGGTACATATCCTACGATAAGAGAGAACTACAGACAAACAACTCTAAACTCCACATGGCATCACAATAATAAAACAGTAATATTAAATTGTAACTTTTTAAAACCAAACTTTGTTCCTTTTCATTTCATCAAACTCAGTAATTTACAAACTGTTAGTTTCATCTGTCTGTACATTCCTCCGCAAATGTTACACAACTACTATATACAATCAAAACGAAATAACAGTCCTAACGAGGTCATCCAAAAATAATCCCAGCTGATCGACCTGTGAGCCATAGCTTCTCTCGCCAAGCTGATCTACGCGTCTCTACAGTCTCTCTGGAGCTATAAATCTACTCTCGGTCCTGAAAAATTAGGTTGCAATTTTGGGTGAGTTTGCGAACTCAGTGAGGAACCATCATCGA
>JANKOD010000006.1:22307949-22319352 GCA_026284645.1 Erythroxylum acuminatum
GAATGTAAGCTCACCACCAAAGTGAGATGGCATAAATATCAAGTCAAAGAGGTCAAGAAAGTCAAGAAGAAGAAGAACTGTCCCGGGAATGGGTCCAAGCAGGGCTCACCTCTCGGGGCAGTCGGGCTCCGGGGCCGGGGTCCGACATTAAATTTCCTTACAGCTTCTACTTTTACATTTGTTAAATGAATGAAATGTGAAGTACAATGATGCTAATGGATATTTTGCATAATATCATTCTTTTTAACTTAATAATGATATTATGTACTTATCCATATTCATATTCAAAAGTGGAATAACAAGTTCTAAATTTTATTTCGTCCTTGTTTATTCCTTTTTATGGTCATCAAAAGAGGAATGAGAGATAAAGGTGTAAATTCTCATATATTTATGTAAACTTAGACTTATTTAAGTTAATGTCAAATACTAATTTTTGTGTTGTTATTTTAAAGACACGCACGAATCTAATTACTTAAGTTTATGTATTGAAAATTATATTTTAGTTTTTCATGTACTTTTTAAGTTCTTAAAGCCAACTAACCTTTCCCTGTGATTAGTCAAAGAAAAATATCTCTACAAGTTATTGGACATGATAAAGAAAATAAATAATTTTAGTACTTGTCAGTGGTGCAGTGTTTTTTATCTACATATGAAAACTTAATATTATCAAAATCTTCTTCACTTGCATTTTAACATAAATTAATAATCTTTATTTGATGACATGAAAATTATAAGAATTTTCTTAAACACATTTTGATGGGTACAACTACAAATGTTTAAAAGATAATTATTTATTTTTAAAATTTTGTTTGAATTATTTTATATTCTTTTTGTTTGTTCTGTGGAAAAGAATTTAAAAGTCACGAAAATAATCGAGTTTTAATGACTAACTATTAACTAATGTTCAATTTATATTTTCTTTTATGTGTTTTTTTAAATTTGCAAACAATTTTTTGTGTTATGAAATTCCATTAAAAATCACAGGAACAAAAAGAAAAATACAATACAACATCAAGGGTTAATTGTTTGGAAATTATTTTTTGAATTCCTTAAACTTTTCAACAAAATTTTGACGGCCATGTTAAGAACAAGTGGACTTAAAAAAGACTCGTTTACCAACAACATATGATGGTGATGAAGATTGGTGCATGATAACAAGGATAAGTCAACATAATCCTAGAATTAGTGATGTTTGATTACAAAAACAAGTTAGTCTAAGTCTAGATTAAGCCTTGTTTGGCCACCATCTTATCCTAATTTTCAAATAAGTTTTGTCTAGTTACAAGGTTAAATTAATCTAAACTTAGAATAAGTTATGTACGAAAACAAAATAACCTAAAGATGGGATGATGGCTATATTAATAAAAAAATAGAATAAGATGTGTTTGGTTTTGATAATTCTAAATGAACGATCCAATTTAGAGTAAGCTTGTAAAATTAGAATTCACTAATTTTAATTTAAATACCCTTGTCTAAATTACAATTTTAAATAGATTTAAATTGTAAACCAATTTTAGAATTATATTAATTACTTTTCTTAATTACATTAAGATTAATAATTAGAAATGAGTTTTAAATTAAAATAAACTTATTACTAGTATTACTTTGATTACTCTAACAATAAAGTTATTATTTGAAATTTGATATTAATTTTTATAAGCATGAATTTACTATTATATTAGTGAAATAATTATTTATTTAATATGTAAATTTTAAGTTTTGTAAGTAATTATCAAGAATTTTATTCCTAAAAATAAAATTTCAAAAAAATCCATTATAAGGAGGACACCCAAACTTCTACATATTATTGTATAAATGAGACGTGTCATCATCATGTTACCATAATTATTCCATATGCAATTGTTATTTAGAGAAGATTTAACACAAAATGTTACTGGTGTTAATAAGTACTTAATATAATAGTTATATTTTGGATGTTGTTTGCCTTTCGAAAATGTTTAAGTGAAGTATAATGTTTAAGTATAATATATGGATGGTTAGTAATGTTGTTTTCACGAGAAAACAGATCTTACTTCCTATAGGCTTCCCTGTTGAAATAGTTAAAGTTATTACATATCATGATTTGAGAGCCTTATCACATGAACTAGTTAACTTTACTCTACTAGGGTTCTTTATTTTTAGTTTATATATATATAGGGTGATCATTTGTTTCAAGCTAAGCATGTTCCGGTGAATTATGTGAATTGTGTTCATGTATACATATATAAACTTGATGATTAATTGTCGCATTATGATGTTATATATGATATGCATGTAAATTAAAATTGTGTGTTATAATTAATATTAAATTGTTGTATGAATGATGATTGAAAATTTTTGTGATATTTTGATTTCATAAGTAATTGAAAACTAATGATTCAATCTATCTGTGCATGATTTAACATTAACATGCATATTCACTATTTTCTTTCTTAATATAAAAACTTAGTGTTTCAAATATAACTACTATGTTAAAGAACATTGTTTTTAAGCTTAACAAGGATAGAAGTTGAATGGTGACAATTAATAAATTTGGAATATGAAATTCAATGTATACCGGAAGAGCAAGAGACTTTAGAACCATTAAATACAACAATAGATATTCCTCAGGAAGGAAATACTACCAAAAAAAGGGGATCGTGATGCATATGAGATATGTAAAAACAACTTATTAGTTTGTATTATAAGGTAATATAGAACTTTAAATGCTGAACTTACTTTAACACATAAGAAAATGTTACCTTTTGTTTTGCAGGCTTCGAAGATAAAATTGAAAGCCTTACCTGATCATGTCTATTTAGGTGAAGGAGAGTCATTGCCTACGATCATCTAAAAAAGGTTTACTATAAGGTAAGAGCAAGGGCTAGTCGCACTGTTAAAGAATAAAAAACTACAATTAAGTTTGAGAAGAAAAAGGCTCGTCGAGCATAACGACATTAAATAATTGCACTTTTTGGGAAGCAACGCAAATTACGATAGTTTTTATTAGTTTTGATTTAGTTATATATATTTCTCATTTATTTGTTTTTGAGAAATTAGTTTATTGGTTTAGAGGAGAAAAGGGTCTTATAATTCTAAAACATTGAATTTCACAAAGCGTGATCATGTCTTATGTAATTCAGTTGTTAGCAGTAAAGACCTTAAAATTTCATAATACTAAATCTCGTAAGACAAGATCTCATCTTATATAATTTAGCTTTCTAGAATGACACCTTTAAAATTCCAGAATACTAAATTTCATAACCCGAGATCACGACTTATCTGGTTTAGTTTTCTAGAATGAAACTCTAAGTTTTCTTATCATTTTAAAATTATTTTCTAAATTAAATTATTAAAAAATTAAAAAATATTTTTTAAAAAAATTAATTAAAAATAAAATTAAAGTAAAATAGACACGTTAAAAACTATTAAAATAAAATTTAAATATTTTATTATTTTAAAAAATAAATAATAAAAAACCCTAATCTATGTGTCTCTCTTTTAGCAGGCAATATTAAACGTTCCCAGTAGAAGGCCCCGACACAACAGACAAGTACTAGCTAATAGACATGCCTCATCATGCAGCCACGCCATACTCCTCACCAGCTAATAAACGCGCACCACCATAGACACTCCACTCCACAACAGACACAACGCCACACAAGCGCATAGCCCCACGCTCACTTAGCACATTTTAGCAATAATGGTCCATGCCCCATCATGCAACCATGTCGCACTCCTCACCAACTAACAGATGTGCATCACTTACACTTAGCCCTCGCAAATTGTGACCATGTAGCACCGTTAAAGCACCAACAATAGGAAAGTCAACTAGCATAAGCCACTCAGCATTCCAACAATAGGCGCAACACCAAATCCATCACCAACCACTCGTATTTTCACTTCATTTTTGTTAGTTATTTTTCGTTGTTTTTTCCTTTCATTTTAATTTTAGTCATTATTATGTTGTTTTTATTATTTTTCGGAGTAGTTTACTATTTATACTGGTCTTTGTTATGGGACGTCCTAAAGCTATGATCATGACCGCAGCAAAAGGAAAATCACCAATGACTATAACTGCACACCATCAATCTGCTGCAGGACCTAACACTAGTACCAAAAGGAAGCAAGTTAGGATAGGGAAAAGCACCTTTGTTTTGTCAACAGCTGAGTCAAACTTGTGTTGTTATCTCACTTTCAACACTAAAGAACAAAAACAATGGTAAGCTGTTATCAAATCCCAACATATTAATGTAGGTAAGTTTGTACACTACTCATCCTTAGAGGAATTGCAAATTAAAGACGAATTTGATTATATACTTATCAACATGAGTTGGAACTGTTTTATGTTGATTCGTTGCCCAATCTTTTGTGAATTAACTAGGGAGTTTTATACTTCCTTTAAATTTGACAAACCGAACAATTTTATTTTACATAGTCCTAATGTGATATAGGACAAATTAATGGGTGTCGAATTCAAATAGAGCATCACTAATTTTAATTTAGCCCTAGGGTTAATAGATGAAGAATATGCTAATTTGACTTAGTCTAAAGAATTTGTTGTGGACTATGGTGAATTTGATTCTTTTCAAGCATGGAAATCAATGTCTTCTGACCCGTTTGTTTATCATCCAAGTAAATCTAAGGGTAGTTATCTTAATAAGATGGAGTGGATTTATATGTAACATCTCTTGGCTTTTAATTATTCAGGACGGCAAGCTACAACGTGTACTTACACTAAAGTAGAATTGTTCTTTATATGGTGTATGGTAAACAAAGTACGAGTCAATTGAACTGCTTGGTTGACGATGCAATTTAATATTGTTCTCTCTTTTAACAAGAATTTATGCCTTGGTTCTCTTATCACTCATCTAGTCATTAATTTGAATTTGTTTGATATGACTAACACTGTTATATGTTTATAGCCTGTGAAATGGAACCTTTAGATAGGGCTTGTTTAGGTAGGATGGGAGTACTCAAGCAACAAAGGAGAGCATTCATTTTGTACTACGTGATCACTCCCAATAGGTTCATCATCAATATAACAAGAGGATCGTGACATTTTACCACCATTTTATCTTCCGACTCTACCAATCCGACATTATCATCATTTTCAGCTGGAAAGATTATAACACAAAATTTCTAAAATTGAGATGAATTTGGATGCTATGCTCCAAATTATGGGGATCATACCTCCATGTCCACTAACACTATATTACATCTCCTTTCAGATGCTCACAGCTCAAGGGAGTCTTATACTCTGTGCTTTGTTTGTGTTGATCATTTTTGTGAGATGTGAGTATCTTATGCATAGATTAGGGACAATGTATGATCTAGTTATTGGGGTGCAAGTGTTTATATTATGACGAACTTTGTAACTTTTCTTAGACTTGCACCCCAACAACTAGATCATACATTGTCCCTAATCTATGCATAAGATACTCACATCTCACAAAAATGATCAACACAAACAAAGCATGAGAAAGACAAAAATGATTAGTGCTTTCATTAAATTATTTTAAGTATTTCATTGGTTTTGTTGAATGAAAGTGTGCAAGACTTGATACATTTTTTACACCTACGTTAGCTTTGAGCCTAAGAGCATTCATCACATTTATGCTCATAAATTTCTTTTTGTTGTGTGTTATCAAACATAGCTTGTTTATGCTAAAACTTGCATTTAAATACATGTCAGAGACCACATTTTTTATGAATTTGTGTATAAGGATGGTAAAGGCATATAGGATAACCATTTTTAACCTAAACAAGCGTACCATACTTTTTATCCCTAGAAAACCAATTTGAGCCTTATTCTTTCTTTTCTGACATAATAACCTTGTTATAAGCCAAATTTACCCTTCTTTTTGTTGATGTACTTAATAATTTTGAGCCCTGAAATTGAAGGAATTGTTTAATGCTTATTTACATAGAATTTTGACTATTTCCATGAAAAGTACATTAGTTGATTAAAGTTCCATTATTTGAATTTTTATTTTTTATATATAGAATGGGGAAGAAGTATAAAAAAGAAGAAGAGAAATCTCATCTTTAATGTTCTTGTTTTAAAAAAAGAGAGAAGAAAAAAGAAAAAAGAAAAAAGAAAAAGAAAAAAAGAGAGGTGATTGAAAAGGATGTGATTTGAATCAAATGGATTTTGGATTCATTTAAGTTGAAATTTAGGTGGATAAGTTTTGTATGATTTCCTTCAATTTATTTAACCTAAAAAGTTCTTTTTGTCATACCTTACCTAAGCCCCGTTATAACCCTTTATCAAGTCCTTTTAATTGATGCATTAAGTTCATTTTTATTAAGTGGTGGAGATATGATTCTTGAGCAAGCTTATGAAAATAACTAGCTATGTTTTGACTTGAGAGCTTAATGAACCCTAAAAACTTTGAGTGTATAGAGTGAAATCCATGAGAGGGTGTTAAGCCTTGTCTCATTTGATTTTGATGGAATTGATGAGAAGCTATGTTTTAATTCTAACAATGTATCCTATGAGTGCTTATTCTCTTAATTATTATTTTATCCTAAACCTTGAATGTGAATTAGCTTTTGGATATTTATGGATAACAAGAAAGAATATGAAAGGTTAATATGAGGATCATTGATGTATTGAATTGATGTATGCTTGAGGACAAGTATGAGTCTGGTGTGGGGGGAATTTGATAAAATGTTATTTTGATATATTAATTAGAATTATCTCTTTTGTTTTTGATTTATTTGGTGTTTAAAAAAGAAAATTAATGTTTGTTTTGATTTAGGAGATGAAAAGTGGAGATTGCATCAAATTGAAACATAATTGTTGAAAATCACGAATTTTGAAAAAAGTTAACAAATTACTATAGTGGATAAGGCAAGATCACACTTAATGTTAGATTCATTTGAAGAGCTAGAGTTTAAGTGGGAAACTTTGTTCCTTCTCTATTATGCAGGGATTTGAATTTGTTTTAGATAGGCATGTTTGCAAGATAGGATTAGATTAAGTTTAGAGTAGAAAAACAATATAAAGGGATGACCTTCACCTCTCTAACTTTCTCCTTTCCATTTTCTTCTTAGTTTTCTCTCAATTTTCCATCTTTCTTTTATCTTTGGTGTTGGAACAAAAGTCATGTGTGGTTAAACTCAATTATTATGATTGAAGGGGATTCAAAATTTTAGTTGTAACCTTGTGAGGTTTTGTATATTCATGTTTTAACTCATGGGGTCTTGAAGGGGATTCATAATTGTCATGAAGGATTGGTACAAGTAGTAAATAGTTTATTTGTGAATTTGCATGTTTAACTTATGATAAACAGGAAAACTAAGTTGAATAGTTGCAATTATCTCGATTATTTAATTTAGGATTTAGTCTTTTTACTAAGCTTATTGCTGTAATTTAATTGATACGGAATGCTATCATACCCAGTCAATTGATGGTAAGTTTTGGTTTGGATGCTGAGTTTGAATCAATTAATTTAGAAAATTTTGATAATTATTATGGCTATCCTAATATGTTTTGGATTAACTACTTGAATTGTGACAATTATTCTTTTTAAACCAATGATCAACATTACAATTATATGAGATCTTTCTCTTGAATCAAAGTTAAGTATTCTTGAATTTCTCCCTTTTATATTCAGTTGATTTATTTAGATTCATAGTTAATTAGTTAATTAATCGAAAATACCCCACTTTATTTTATCAATTGAAATTAATAAATTAGTATTTAGTCCTCTTGGGATTCGAATTAGTATCACGACTACTACAAAAAGTTTGGAGAATCAGAATTAATTTTGAAAGTTTCGACAACCTAACCAGCATTGTCCAACATATTGTTTATTAAAGTTACGGAGAAAGATAAAGAGTTTTTACGAGTAGTGATTCTAATAACAACTCAAGGTTTAGAAATGGTTATAGTGTTTGTTTCATGTTTGAGAGATGAACTTTTCAAAATTTTGTCACACAGTAACAATCCTTCCTTCAAGGGATCATTAATTTTCCAAAATCAATGCATTATGAAAAGGATATCTTGAACTTTGATATAGAACTTCCATAATTCTAATTAAGTATATTTATAATCTCAGCATCATAACAATAAGATATTAACAGCTTAACAATTCAGAATGCAAAAGATTATTCGTGGAATTCATTTCGTTCAACACAAAGGCCAATCCTTTAGTTATGCTTACTTGTGAGTTTGGTGTAATATTATTTGAATAGTGAAGTTCATGTCCTCTTCATTAAACCATCCTTAACTAGAATAGTTTCTAATGGTTATTTTAAAGAAGAATCAGTCATCATTAAGAAATGCTATATTTGGGGCCACCATCATTGTTACAGAAATAAGTTACTTGATGATCGAACTGAAAGTGACAACGAGTGCATGGCATCACCAGTGTGAATATTATAGAATTCTTTGAATTCCAAACCTATCCATACCAAAGTATACATCAATGATCAATCCATTTACCGGCTGTACTACAGAAAACGTCTATGATCCGAAACACCAGACTTAATAGAATCATTCCCATCAAAATTAGCTATACAAACTTCAAATTAATCAACTGATTCCACCACTGGAGGAGGACATGCTCTCCAAAAAGCCATTATCTAAAAAATTCAGCCAAACAGAGACAAAACTATCTGTCCAATTATATTGAATTATTAATATATAGCCAAGAGAACAAAACTGTGCAGAACCTGAATCAGGGATTTCCACTGATTAAATTTTAAGCAGAGACATCAGAACTTCAGGCACCGTATCCAGCAGTCTGCTGTCTCGAGTATAAAAGCAGGCACTAGTCATATCAACCAGCCAGAACCAAGAATTCCAACTTGCAAGCTGCAAAGCAGCACCTAAATTTTGCACCATTGGCTTCTACCAATTTTATTTTGTAGCACACCCATGAAATATTCAAGAATAGCACTCACACGAGTGTTTATAGTTGACAATATTGTTTGATTGGGAATTCCTAGAGACTGAACAGTTGAGCTCCTTATCGATCTCATGTAGTAGCAACGGAAGAAGAAATACCTAGATGGCTTGATTACACCACCGAGTGGTCGCTGTATTTTTCTATGTTCCATCTTGACCGACCTGCTGTACTTTTTTATCTGGCTGGAAAGGGTAGTTGGCCCACAGTAAAGTAACATGTCTGCTTCTCAGGTTCAATTGACATACCTGGATTACAGATTATTGCAAATGCTGTATGCATTCATATGTAGGAATGCCTGGGCTGATCAGGAACAAAATCTAGTGTTATAAAAGGGGCTTAAATTGAATCTCCACTGCAATTCATGATGCAGCTTTGCAAATGACTCAGCACATTTTTGGCACTTGGATAACCAACGAGTTGTCATTACAGCTAATGCAACAAGATATGCATAGCAATTCTCCCAGCATTCTGAAACTACCATTGTCAAACAACTTATCAAGGTAATGCTTTTAAGCACATCCTCCTCCCTAAAAGGCAAAGTTCCTTTAGTAAACCTCAGATAAATATATTCATATTAAACACAGCTTCCTCCTGAGAACAAGTCCAATAAATTTGGAATTCACGTCCAGCAACGAAGACTGGTTGAGGATCAGCCTAGCCCTAAAGAAGGCCTTCCATGAAAGACTTAATATTCTCCATATCTTCCTTTGTCTCGGGATGCCTTTCTGCTCGAAAAACTTTCCAAAGTCCTTTTGGATGCTGGATCTTAACTTGGGCATCTCCTGTAAACCTTCCATATATTTTCTCACACTCTGGATATGGCTTGACATATAAATTATAAAATCTAAGCCTACTTAAATTTATCATACCCTTCAATCCTACCTCATCGCCAAGTGCCCCCTTTGCACGCAGATGTTCAATCACAGTATAACGAGGAATAATCTGCTTCTCAAAACTGACCCCCAAATACTCAGGAACCTCAACCAAGCAACCAACTTTCAAATCCATCGTGTTCTCTAAAAATGCGATCTTTTTCTCAATATCCTCTATATTGTATATAATTACCCTTGGCTCTTTCCATAGAACCTTAAATGCTTCTCGACGAATTAACCCATGTTTGCATAAGCAATCAACTCTCAACTTCGTTTCAAACCCAGCTCTAAATGCCCCCCTGTAGAAAATCTCTGATTTGATAGATTGTCGACATTTCAAGGTCTTAAGCAACTCCAAACACCTAGAAAGCTCTCCTATTTCCATACGTAGGATTTGTGGCTCACTTATGACCTCTCTCCTAACCAAGTTTTTGCTAAAACCCAAATCCTCAAACTCATGAAGCAACGGTATTAGCTTATCCTCAATTCCAAAGCTCAAAACCTCTGGAAACGAATTGAAAATCCAGTGAACCTCATCCAAGGCAATTCCCATTCTCACGAAGAAATCAATTTTCCTATGTATATCACTCTCCTTTATCACGAGCAACTCGGGAAAATTCTTTAAAACCCTCGTCATTGTATCTTCACTAAACCCTAAACCCTTAAAAATTTTCAAACTTTTACCGAGCTCATCTGGGTTAATCTCCAATTTTCTGGAATGTTCCAAGACACTCCTGATCACCAGTGGGCAAACAGTCAAATCCACGAACTTTAAGAATGTTCCTTCCCATTTCTTCAAAAACTCAAGTTCCAAAACCCCAGGACAGTCACTGATCAAAGAAACGATCGACACCCTTGGAATTTTGAAGGATGTGAGAATACCCAGAGACTTCTTAATGTCATGCAGATTGGAACTTAGCAGAAAGTGATTTCTAGTAAGGAACGTGTTGAGTTGAGAGGGAGCGAAACCGTACCTTTGGAGGAGATTGGCAAGGGAGACCTGCTTTCTGGATATGGAAGCGGTGGAAAAGAAAAGGGATCTTGAATTAGAAAGTGTTAATGGGAGTTGTTTAAAGATTGACTTGAACTGATTCATGGGAGCTCTAGTTGGAACAACGGTTGAAGCCATCGACCTGCAGTCGAACGCAGAGACATCAAGATAGGCAAGGGGTACGTAAGTTCAGGCTAACGAACCATGTTTTGTTTTTGTTTTTTTTCTGTAAGGACACGTCGCCGGCCCTTCCCAGATTTCTCGTATCAACAAAATTTGTAAGTGTTGTTGTTATTAAAATTTAATTTAAATCTAACGTGTAAACATTTTAAAAAGTACATATTTTAATAAAAATAATTAATTCAGTAAAATTTTAACAGTAATTTTATTATCATTTTTATTTAGACTCAAATATCAAGTAGTATATGAGATCTTGAGATGAGTTTTTTTTTTTTGGACGAAAATCATAAAATCATAAATCATAAAGACACCCGACAAAGAAAAGCTAGAAAAATTATCCCAAGCCAACAGGCTTACCCAGTACACCCCGATCCTACTAGCCTTTTCCTATCAGAAGCAACACACAAAGATTGTTCATAACGTAAAATAGAAGTTAAACAAGGAGGAATAGAATCCCAGAAAT
>JANKOD010000006.1:22347900-22365704 GCA_026284645.1 Erythroxylum acuminatum
CCGATTTACCCGAAATTCGAATGTGACTGAGTTTGAATAAGGAGCATGAGAATAGATTAGTAAGAAAATGGATTTAATAGGAATAAGATGAAAGAAAAAAAAATTTATCGGGATTTCTTGATTAGTCTAAAGCTTCCAATGCGAATTCGAGTTCCAAATTGATTTTCCGTATAAGTAGTTGGATTTCGGAAACGGGATCCAACATAACACATTCTTCTTGGCCTCTGCAGTTGTCTTTGTCCTAGTCTCAAACCTTTTTATCAGAACTTACACGGAGGAAAAACTATTATGCTAAACATATAGCTTAGTGGGGAATAATTAAACAAGATAAAATCTGACGACTGTTTCTAACAGTCATCTAACATTCATATGCACTAAATCATGTCAAATCATATACAACCTTTAATTGTTCAAATTAAAGAACAATCCAACTTGCATCAGAACAAAATATAACATATCAGAATAGGATATACTTGCTTCAGAACAAAACTTACAAATATCTTAACAGAATATCATAACATTAAAACAAAACTTTAAGGTATCAGAGCAGAACTTGATTGTGTCAGAACAAAATTTGATTATATCATAACTGAACTTAGCTTATATCATATTTGAACATATATCAGAACACAAAACAAGTTAAACTGCTAATCCTTTTTACAAAGGCAGGTAATGAGACTAGAACAGATGATACCTTGATTGGTATCTAAAACAGAAGAGATTAATGTCTCTAAATCAGGGGACACCGTAGTGTCGATAATCAGGGGACACCGTAGTGTTAAGTTACAGGAGCAATTGCAGATCCTTCTAGGCATACTTATTTACCTACGACTAGGACTTGGCAGTTTTTAAAACAAACCATTTCGGATTTCAGAATTTCATGTAAATAATGTAGTGCATAACATATGACCTTATTTATTTGATCACACTTAATATTTCCTTATAAATACAAACATATGCATTAATGCATCAATAAATGTATTGAGTCATCACATATTATGTATATTCATACAATTAGAAAGCACTTCCAATACAATCCCAAATATCAAACTCTTCAGACAATTGATGGTCCAGAATTATCACAATATCATAATCATATGAAAGTGAAATAATGCATAAGTATGAATTCATTTCCTTATGCTCAAATTGAACTCTGAATTCATTTCCTTATGCTCAAATTGAACTCATTCATTCTCACTTGAATAAACTTATCATGCCTTATAAACATAAGCATTTGTAATAATGCACCAATGAATACATTAAGTAATTACACTTTACATGTACTTAACCTAAGTTCCCAATTCTTAAACATTCATAACTAATACATCATTTTTATCATTTAAAACACATTTGTGTTCATAAGTATACTTTATTCCTTTAACAACTTATAAGTGCCAAAATTAGATACTTTGTTATCTAATAACACCTTCTTTAAGTTATTATTTCAACTAAAAATCCAAACCTTATTCAACCTTTAATGAACTTATTCTACATCAAACTAGGTTCATTTACACCATAATAGTCCAGTTAAACCATTATAAAGTACCTTAACCTTATATGGTCCAACAATTGCCCAAAACTAATCTTTTCTCATTCCTAAGTACGTTCAATGATCATAAAATTTGTAATAATACATACTATCAAGTTTAGTAATCCATTACCTTTTTAACTTCAAAGAACAATTCCAAAGAATTAAGCCAACTAGTCTTCTAAGCAATCAAACACAGCTCCTAAACCAAGGTGCAAATTTTAGCACCAACACACCAATAAGAAAGAAAATAGTAAAAATTTCTTCTTGATATAGTAACTTACAAAGATTACAAGTGAAGATGATCTAAAATCAAACAAAATTCCATAAGTTGAGAGCAAATGAGAGAATTTCGGTGGAGAGAATGAGTAAAGAAGGAAGAGTTACAACAAAAACTAGCCCATGCATAAGGTCATGCCATATGTAAGATGATGTTAAGTCAAGAAGACTTCACTTCTATTAATTTTGGTGACAATCAAATAATAATAATCTTAGAAATGTATGAAATGTTTTGGTAAGTTTGTTAAGTGTACAGTAAAATGTAAGTAACACTTAGACATCCCAGACGATATGTCAACAATAGACGATACACGTCATCATAGACGATACATTAACAACAGACGATACATTGATATCAGATGAAGCGCAACAATAGACGAAACGCAACAACAGACGAAGCGCAACAACAGAAGAAGCGCAACAACAGACGAAGTGCAACAACAAACAAAGCGCAACAACAGACGAAGCGTAACATCAGGCGAAGCGCAACAACAGACGAAGAGCAACAATAGACAAAGTGCAACAATAGACGAAGCGCAATAACAGACAAAGCGCAATAACAGACGAAGCGTAATACCAGACAAAGCGATAATATTAGATGATACAAAAAGAAAGATACTTTAGAAAGTCAGTCAATTATTTAGTTAGAGTTAGTTACAAGACTCAACTAAATAACGATTTCTAGAAGATTCAAGAAGCAGTTTCTTAAGAAGACAGTTGGAGACTTAGGCTATAAATACTAGTTCTAGTAGAAGACTAAAATAACTTTTTTACAATAGAGAGAATTATGATTGTATACTTAGAGAAATTCTATATTCAAAGTGCGAAACAAGAGAGTGAATACAACTGTAACATAAAGCTAAAAAATATCTTTCTTAGAGAGAGAAAGAAAGGCTAACGCCTGGAGAGGCTAAGATAACAAAAAGAATACTTTGTGAAAGAGACCTGAAGAGGCTCTAGAAGGGTAGAAAGAATACTTGTAAAGTTGAAGAGTATAGTGAAATCTCAGGCAAACTCTGAGGACTGAACGTAGCTTAAGGTTTGAGGTGAACCAGTATAAAATCGCGGCGTCTATTCTCTAACCCTTGCACTTTAATTTTCTTGTTGTTAGACAAGTAGATAAAATTACTTACGATTCTAATACTTATCAACTTTAGTAAAGTGCTTATCTGATATTTGCAAAGATATTCAAAAAATCTTAAAAGATTAATATTTTCGAAAAGATTATATAATTCAAATCCCCCTTTCTTGTATACTTTATATACTTTACGTGATTCCTATATTAATAAGTGATTTATTTCAATTAGTAGTTAATCATAGGTCACCAAGGTAAAAAATTGAAGAAACGTTCTTAATTATAGGTCGATTTTACTGTCAATCGTCTTATAACTCGATCGCAATCGCTGGATCATAACAGACCATTAGTCCTTTCTTTGCCAAATTCTTATTTACTTTGTCAAGTATTTGAGAAATGAGAAACACTTTTACAATCATCATGTAAACGATTGGAGGAAGGAAGCAAAATTTTCCTTAATGAATAAGGGAGATTAGTTGATTAAGTTCATTCTTTCAGCCTAACAAGTATCATTATAAAGGAAACCAATTTTTATAATATACTTAAATATCAACCGCAACTTAGTTTAGCAAAGGGTTTTATATCTGTGATGTCTCTTGTCATTAATCTTAATCTTAATAGGTTACGAAGAAAGAATCTACTTAAAGTTCTACATTTCTGACATATCAAAGACAGTGGTTGACTTCATCATTCTTTCATGTTTCAACAGTCATAACTTTGGGTGACCATCTCCTCATAGGTTCCTGTTCCTGCACATTATTGATTGGTTAAAAATCCCACCTTTGTAGGCTATTCCTGTTCTAACTAAACAATGCCCATATATGTATATATATAACATGATTTTTGGTGGGGTAAGTGGGAGATTTTTTTGACATGATGAGAAGACATAATGTAGCAACCAGAGGGAAGATTCAGCAGTGTCTCTTGAAACATGGGGTTAGGGTGATTGAGAAAGGTTTAGTCGGTATTTGCCCTAATCCACTTCAGACATCGACACCTGCACCTGCATCATGCTGGCCCTTTCCCATCAACACCGTTACACATGCAAATCCTTTATTTTTTTTCCACAAAAAGGATCAACTTTCGTAACACAAATTCATTATGCAGTCTACAACGAGACAGTCACCTTTGTAATATTTCTCTTTATCGAATGGGCAACACGTATTAACACTTGTTTGAAGGTTACAATTTCTCTTGTCTCTTCTTGCCTAAAACCACAAACCATATTATTTAAAAATAAATATTTGGAATATTTTTATTTAAAATTTTAAGTTAATTCTAAAATAATTAAATAACATTAATCGCAATTTTTAATAATAAATAATTAAGAAAACAAAAATAAAAAATCAATCAAACAAATTTTTAATGAATTAAAAAAATCTAAGTAAAGTAAACCGTGGTGGCTTAATCAATCGTCACATGGCTCAACGTTCAAGCTTTGGTTCTATCTCAATGATACACTTTTCAGAGAAGAAGAAGTAATCAACGATTACATGTGCAACTGAATTTAGTTAATCCTTCCCGGCCTAAACATGCACGCTCTGGCACCTCACACAGACACAGTACAAAGCACAAAAGTAGAGGCCGGCTACAGCCATGTGCGGTGCCTACTGCCTAGGGAATAATATGACACACAAACGTTTCAATTGTACGTTCTCTTCTCTTGTATTATTGTTATTATTCTGATTCTTCCCGGACTCGACTCTCAAAAAAACTGTACAACCTAATTGCTGAGGAAGAAGGATCAAGATCTTCTGCTTTTGTTAATGAACAGCATATAAATTGATTAATCAGTGATGATCTGTTCTGGAAGCTTTCTTACACACTTGGGTCAACGTCAGAATTTAAGAAAACCTTGGAAAAGACGTACCTGCAACTGCAACCATACCATAGTGGCATCCATGTCATGGCTCATGCTCTGTCATGCACTGCTCGAAACTTTCAGTCGCCTTCGTTATATCTCTTTTGATTGTTACATAAGATCTTATTAGTGCCACATTTAAGGTGGGGGAACGTAGTTTCAGGATGCTCCAACCAATATGTACGTACTAACAGTTTTAGGTTCAAAGTCACACTCAGAAATTGTTTTCACTTCAGTAAATTGAAGATAACGAGTTGCGAAAATTTGATTGGTATTAAAAATTAAAAGGACAACTGCACTGAACTAGTTTCCTTCCATCTTATTTATGGTATTTGGGTTTGTAATTCCTATTTTCCTGGTTTCGTGTGTTTGTTACACATTTTATTCATAAAATAAAGAGAAGTTCAATCAGCAAGTTGACATTTCTATTGCTTTACTTTCTTGTCTTGAGCCACACAAATCATTAGATAATCAGAAAAGCTTCATACCAACTGCCGTGATGAGTGAGTAACGCGTGTTACTTAGACTTGTGCAGGTCAGGTTCAGGTAATTGGGTGGAGCTTGAAGACCACTTCTAGCCGTCTAGGTCTAGTTATCTTCTGACAAAATCACATGCCAATGCAGACAGGTCTAGACCCACTCGCATACTCATCCCACATGCATGTATGTGTGAGAAAGAGCCCCAGGGCACAAGTGTCACACACGCACTCTCTCTCTCTCAAGTTAATGGAGACAGCTTCTTCTTTTTTGTTTTTTGTTTTTAATTCTAACCAGATTAGTTTACAGGGTAGGATATGACTTCTAGCTGTCCGTCCATTTGTTCTCTCAGGAAACACCACAACATTTCTCTCTTCTTGGATCTGGAGATATTCTTTTCTTTTCTTGTTTTACTTTTTTAGTTTTCCTGTTAGCCAACTAGAGGTATTGCTGCTCATTACTGTTCTGCACATTCTCTGTATGCGTTTCATATTGTAATGCGTGCTGGGTGTTGGGTCCCCTGCCTTTTTCTTATGTTCTCTTTCAGAATCCACTCTGGCTTTGTCCTGTTAAGAGACCAAGAAGTTATCTTTTAGTTTCGTGTGCGCTGAATAGCACCGATCTTGGTTTGCCTGGGTGGCAGATTCCTGTTGTGTTTATTCATTGTTCCCGTTCAAACCCAAACTGGGCACTTTTGTCTTTAGGCGAACATTTCTGGGGTTGCAGCTTTGATTCAAGAAGGCCAAGCTTGGTTTTTCTGGGTGCTAGCAGGCCCCAGACATTGCCTGCCTGGAAGTGGTTTAGCTTTTTGCGGAAATTCAAGGTTCCTCCTAATAGATGTATGTCAAAGGAATGTATTTTACTTGCTGCTGAAAATCTGTTTCTGGAAATGCCAGTTTTGGACTTAATTGTACACGGATGGTGATATCTTATCTCTTGCTTCGTAGAGTTGGTAAGAGCTCGAAGGGAGAAAGAGCCAAAGAGGGTGCTCTCAGTTTCTCTTGGGAGTAAATTTGGACTCTGAGTCAAGACTGGGTTAACAAAACTGAACCTCTATTAACCATCATTTACAACATTGTTGGAGAGATTCAGATAAAGGGTTTTAGTCTGCATTTGTACTTCTAGACAAAAGGCTAACTAAAATTCATTGAAGCAAGTCTTGAATTCAGCTAGGTGAGAAGAAGAAGAACAAAATGGCTGCAAAGCTTTTACATTCTCTAGCAGATGACAATCCAGATTTGAAGAAACAAATAGGGTGTATGACAGGGATTTTTCAAATCTTTGATCGCCAACATGCTCTCAACGGTAGGCGTTTCATTCACAAGAGACTTCCTCCAGGTAATTCTCGTTTCTGCTTGTCTCCTCCTCGTCAAGTTCATTCTCATTATTTCAACGTAGCTAGTTCAGGTCCCAATCCTGATTGAAAATGCTTATCAGATTCTATTTGTTTAAAAGGATCTGGCAATGATCTTCATGTCTATGTAGCAAGAGTAAGAGGACTTGAGAATTGAGATCCAGTTAATTCATCTCGATCAAAAACATTGTCTTTTCACTGTTATCCTCTGATCCATTAACATCAATAGCTGACCTCTGTAGACGTACGCCTGTTTGGGTTTTATGTGATTGCAGTATGTTAGAACAAATGAAGACCTTACTGAATATAAAGCTTGCGCTCTTTGGAGACCATAGATATGCCAAATGCTTGGGAAACAAACAATATCGTTTCTTTTTCAAACTGTATTTAAGCTGTCTATTGATGGTCTGGCACTGTCATCCTGTTGACCCCAGTGTGAAGTTCATTAAGTAGCAAAGCTTCTACAATACTCATTTCCATCATTCTTATGAAGTCTTTTTGTTAGTATCTATCAGTTATTGAAAGAATAGCTATAACTCTCGGATTTCATGTAGTCTGGATTGTTCTAGTATGTCACCAATCTTGTAATGCAAAGTTGTGAAATGATCTCTGAACTTTACTCGTGCTATATTATTGTTTCTTTGTGAACTGAATCAGTGTGTTTTTATCAACGTTGTTCCTGATGGATCTCATAAAATTGCAGGCGATTCCCACTTCAGCAATGGCAGCTCAGAGGTTGAACCTGTTAATGAATACATTCGGCATACATCAGCTGTAAGCATTTTGATTTCTTAAGTTGTATCTTTTTTTTACATTTTCCCACAGTAGATCTTGGACTTATTTGACATTAAATGGCCTAAACAAGTGAATAGAGAGGCACGTACTAGTCATGATTGCTCCTTTTTCCTATAAAACTTTTTTGTCATCAAACATGCCCAACGATGATCCGCAACTAATGAAGTGATGAGCCCTGCGTTATAATAAAACTTCTATTTGTGAGTTATAATCTGATAAGATATGTCTCATATTATAATTTAGATGCTATTATTTTTTATATGATATTTGAATCAATACAGCATTGTGATTGCAGGATGTAAATTTAAGCAAGTTTGAGAAACAAAGACTTTCTACAGAATCATCTAGAGCATCTTTTTCGTCATCTTGTTCATCATCCTTGTCTTCTATAGACTGCAACAGAGCAGCTACGCAAGAGGCCCCTTCATTTGATAGAATTATCTTTCCAGACAACCCTTCAAAGGATGCAGTTGTATCTCAGCCAAGCACCTCTCCTTGTTTAGGGCGACAATCCCTTGATCTTAGAGAAGTGGTGAAGGACTCAATGTACAGAGAAGCAAGAGGGTTGTCACTTAAGACTGCAGGAAAAGAGGAAGCAATGCATCAGGGGGCTAAGCGTGAGGAAGCAATGCATCAGGGGGCTAAGCATAAGGATTCACCAAGGCCTTTCCACTTTCCCAGTTCTTTGGGGGGACCTCATGGAGTTAGGACTGGGAAACAAAACACTTCTGATGATCTTACTCTTAAGGAATCTCTTCGCATTCTTGCTAAACTCCAAGAAGCACCTAGGCATTGTCATGAAACAAGAGAACATCCAAGATCATCATACGAATCAAAAGATGCTCCTCGTTTTTCTTATGATGGAAGAGAGATGAATCGTTTGTCTTTTGAATCACAAGATACCCCCAAATCTACTTTGAAGCTGCCTAGACTTTCACTGGATAGCACATTAATATCGGTGGGGAATTCCAATCCTAGTTATTGTTTCCCTGCAAGAGACTTGCAAAATGGTGGGAGCTCAAATGAGGAGGTATATGACCCCGAGCAGTCACTGGGAAGTCAGAAGCGGCCTCCTAGTGTGGTTGCCAGATTGATGGGCTTGGATTCATTGCCAGAATCTGCATCAACTAGTCACTCTCACTTGAACAATATCTCCCCTGCCCAACTCAGTCATTCCTCTTTGAGACCATTGAAAACATATAATTTAAGCATGCCAGTCAGGATTCCAAAATCCCCAAGAAGCTCCATGAAAGACCCAATATCACCAAGGTGGAAAAATCCTGATCTGGTAATGAAACCTATTTCAAGGTTGCCAATTGAACCAGCACCCTGGAAACAGCTGGATAGTAGTCAAGGTTCTTATATACCAGAGTTTAAGGCCCCAAAAGTTCCAGCTAAGCCACCAGCCTCTCTCCCCTCATTGTATAGTGATATTGAGAAAAGATTGAAGGATCTCGAGGTCAAGCACTCTGGAAAGGATCTTAGAGCTCTTAAACAGATTCTGGAAGCAATGCAGGCTAAAGGGCTCCTACAGACAGGAGAAGGAGAACAAGGTTTAAAAATTAAAAAGCCAAGAGATACTGAATCAAAGCATACCAGTCCTAATCACAAGGCACATTTGTCAGGCCGACAAAGCCAACGGAGCAATATAGTTGGTGCCTCCACATCTAGGGGTTCTGATTTTGTGAAGACTTGTGAATCCCCAATTGTGATAATGAAACCGTCAAAATTGATTGAGAAATCTAGTAGCACGTCTTTAGTAATTCCAATAGATGAACTTTCTGGGCTTGATAAGGTTCCAACTGGGGGGCATGCAGATAACAGGAAAGGATCTATAAGTCGCCATTACACAAGAGAACGAGATCTTAGAATTAGCCAAAGGGATACTTCTATCAACTCCAGTGACAAGAAAGTTGGTGCGAGGAATGTGAAGCAGTCCTCAACAAGACCACAATTGTCAAGGGATAGCACAGTCAAAAGCTGTGGATCTGTGAGTCCAAGACTGCAACTGATGAAGCTTGAGATGGAAAAGCAATCCCGTCCACCTACCCCTCCTCCTGATCCAAACAGAACTAGAAAACTATTCAACAGACAGCCGACAGAATCTGGTTCTCCTGGTCGAAAACACAGGATTAAATCTACCAAAGTACCATCAAGTGATGACCAGTTAAGTCAGATAAGTAATGAATCAAGAACATTAAGTCATCATGGGGATGATGTGTCTTTGCAGTCTGAAAACATGACTATCTTTGACCTGAAGTCAGACACAGAAATCACCAGCATCGAGCAATCGAATCTTGTCAATGAGGGCCAGAGCCCATTCTCAAAGGCTGCATGTTGCTTGGTTTCTGACTCGATGCAGGTGGGTGGTTGTAAATATTTCTTGTTAATTATTTATAGTGACATATTTGACATTGTTTGTCATGTTAATTTCAGAGGCCAATTTCAACTCCAGAAGAGGATGGAATGTCAGCTGAACTTGCTGTGGTTGCTCTGGAGCATCCTAGCCCTGTCTCTGTTCTTGATGTGTCAGTTTATAGAGATGATGCACCGTCTCCTGTTAAGCAGATACCAGACATGCCCACAGGTAACATCCTGCTGACTTTGGTTTATTTTTTTTCGGCTGATATGGTACAATTTTGGTACCTAATGGGTAATGGGATGAAGTTAGTAGGTACATTGTGACGCAATATTATCTGAATTGTTCATGGTGATCGAAATAACAATTGAAGATTGGTTTTAGTATTTCCCATCATTTACCAATCTTCACATGATATTCTTTTGTGCTGCAGTTGACAGTGCTATAGATTTCAGAGGTCAGCAAAGTGAAGATCCATGGACCCCTACTGATAAATTCTTATCTGACAGTATGGGTTCTGATCTTTCCTCAGAGATCAATAGGAAGAAACTACAAAACATCGAGAATTTGGTAGAAAAGCTCAGAAAACTAAACTCCACTCATGATGAAGCCAGCACAGATTACATTGCATCACTTTGTGAGAACACGAATCCAGACCACCGTTATATTTCAGAGATACTGTTAGCTTCGGGGCTTCTGCTCAGAGACCTTGGATCCGGCTTAACGACATTTCAGGTACACCCATCAGGCCACCCAATTAACCCAGAATTATTTTTGGTATTGGAGCAAACGAAGTCCAGCAGTTTGGTTTGGAAGGAAGAGTATAGCCCTATAAAGAGCATGAATTCAAAGAACTTAGAGAAGTCACAGCGGCAGCTGATATTTGATGTCGTTAATGAGATCCTTCTTAAAAAGTTAGCTTTACTGGAGCCTTCTCTTGAGTCATGGTTGAAGTCTTATAAATTAGCAAAGAAGACACTAAGTGCTCAAAAGCTTCTGAAAGAGTTGTGTTCAGAAGTAGAGCAACTCCAAGTGAAGAAATGGGAATGCGGCTCAGAGGAGGAGGAAGATGGTTTGAAGGGTATTTTGTGGGAAGATGTGGTGCAACGTTGGGAGAGTTGGACAGATTTTAACGCTGAGGTTTCTGGTCTCGTGTTAGATGTTGAGCGTTTGATCTTTAAGGATTTAGTTGATGAAATAGTGAGAGGTGAGGCAGCTCGTGCACGTACAAAACAACAAGCTAGACGTCGACAGCTCTTTGCAAATGCTACATATATCAACTCAGGTTAGTGTCTTTCTTTCTGGTGTTGATGAAAGAATGACATATCTAATCATGTCACTCTACATATTTATAAGACAAGTTCTAATAGAACACAATCTTTTATATACACTGCATTTCCTTGAATGGTATGTCTCCTGACCTAAGACATTAAATTACAGTGAATACAAAGTTATTTCTGTAATACCAAGTTCTATAAGCTTGAAAAGCAACAACATCAAAGAAGATGAAGTGAATGCTCCAACTGTCTGTCCTTTCCAAAAGCGAATCTATGAAAATTGTAATGCCCTCGCATTTATATTTGTCCCGTTGGGCCTGTGATGCTGGTTTTTGAACTTGGATCTAGGCCTTTTCCTGAACTCTACCTTAAGGATCTACATTTTGAGTAATGTGGTTGAGATAACCAAGTAATAGTCTACATTTGGAGTATGAACATGCCTTTCTGAATCAATATTTCCACAATTTGTGAGATGAACTATAACTATTATAGATTTAACTCTTGATCATGGTAATACATTTACTTTTATTCAAGCTGGTTTTATCTGCCTAAAAGTTTTATGCTACGTAGATAGAAAGTGATCTTCAGTTAGAAATAACATTTCTATCACTTAAGAGTAAGGTTACATATTTTTGAACCTCTTCAGATCCTGCAATTAGTGGGACTGTTACTAAGTTTTTGTTGTTGTCGTGGATAGAAGTGATCATCAAGCTTTCTTCTATATGTTAACTATTCTGAAAATTGCATGTTGTTGAATTTTAATTGCATGCATTTAACTTCATATAAACTTGTCTTAGACCAAAAAAAAAAAAAAGAGCAAAAATAAAAAGGCTACCACTCTATAAAACTTTAGGGCCAGTGCTAATTAATGCAGGTGACTGCACAGAGCATAGACGAGGAGAAAGGAGGTCACACACCTCATAATAATGGTCCCTTTTTCACTCTACTAGAATAATGCATATATACGTACGTCGGTATAGGACCACCGGTGTCTATCTATAAGCATGCCTACCCAACACACACAGCAAGAAGATCCATCCACCATTCCTTGTCCATTATAATTTCCAAGGATTCTTTTCTATTTTTTGACCCAAAAAAAATAAAAATAGAGTTCTTGATTTTGTATTATTAGAATTTTCGACATGAGATATCTTAAAGAAACTGTATGCAATACCAATATTCATTCTTTATTTGAAGTTTCTTTTCATGAACATGTGCAATTGAAAAGATATGAGAATAAATAACCAATATTTCATTGTTGTTGGAGCTAAATAGGAAAGCATACAATAATCCGATTTTTAAAAATGAAACAATCAACTAGATCAAGCTAGTAGATCATATTAAATCCTTAATATTTAACTAAAAGATCTAGTAGCTAAAACGTAAATTCTTTGCTCTATAATTAAATTGTAAAAGGCAATAAAATTAAACTATTTTAATAAATAACAATGTTCTTAGAAAGAAACATAACTATTTTCAAGCAATTCATATGCGAGTTAATTTTTTTTCATATAATATCGATTGTGGTTGGGTCGGCCATACAAGGCCCAATTTCAGGCCCAGACATCGACGGCCCAGTCAGACGGTCCAGTCGTAGGTGATCATCTCCCATGCAAACACCAAGACCTACGTAAAGATCTAAACCTAGCAATTATCCCGTATATAAGGTACTATTTCGACATGATGCAGGTACGACATTACAACCCTAGTTTTCCCAATTATTAGCAACCAATACCCTATCCAAAAGACTAACTTAAACGTCAGAGGGGCTTTCTGGGAATCAACCCCCGGCGTGCCTTATTTGTCTTGCAGGTATTCAGCAGCCAAAATCGTACAAAATTATGGATCCGAATAGCAATATTCAGCCCCAGGAGAATCTGACTGAACCAAGTTTAATACCAATTAAATCTTTAAACTTTAAATCTTAAGCTTTTTCTTTAACCGATTCTGCGTTAGATATTTAGAAAGTAAATTTAATTTGGCCAAGTTCCAGTAAGAGAAGGTGTGAATGAAGTCCACGTTCATCGCTTCCAAGTTATAGTTGTCCATTTGAGTCAACATCACATGAACCATCTCCGACTCCACTTTAGCCTTCTCGGAGACAGTAATGCTTTTCTATAGTTAAAAGCTTGATAAGGCTTTGCTCTTGTGGTGATTTTTTGTTTTTTGGATTAGAAGGAAAAAAATAACTACATGATAAGTCCGGGGAAGCTAATTCCAGCGATGTCTTCTAGAAGGATCGAATGGCACCCTAGGAGTACAGTTACAACAGTATTGATCCCTAGATTAAAATGAGCAGCAAAATTAGTTAACCAATCGGCGCTCCTATTTCCTTCCTTGTATATGTGACGGGAAAGTATTATCCAGTTACGATTGAGTAGTTCGATGATTGCGGTGATTTTCATGAAAAAGAGGAGAATTATGATGTTATAGGTACAGCTAATAGCGTCCCTTCCCAGTTGGAGGTCAAAACATTTTTATTCTTATGGTAATTGTCATAGAAAAGAGGAGACTTGTGTTATACATAGATTTCAAAAAAAATAAAATCAAAAGTTAACATAATTCTACAAGGAATAAAGTTTTCATCAATTTAAATTTTAAATTAAATATTTTTAAACGTTAGAACTCTTCTAAATATTCTTAAAATGTTTAGGTATAAGTTAAATGTTATTGCATATATTAAAGATTCAATTCCCTCTTTTTGTCATATAACTTTACCATAATGTTAAAAAAGTATTGTTTACCGTAATGCTTATTAAAAGTTAAAAAGTATGGAAGCAGTGAGGGGGCATTGTGGGCCCAAACAGTGTTTAACTGGCCTACATACACAGGAAAGCTTGAGCCTAATAGCATCACGATTCAACTCCAAAGAGGGCAAGAGGCTTTTGTCTACGAGCGAAATGCACATGTAGAAAAAAAAAACAGAGTGGGATTCTGAATGGCGAGTAAGAGTTTGGGAACAGAATGGGCTCCAAAGTAGGTCTGAATTTCAAAGATGGTAGCTCAAATACACGCTTCACCTGTCATTCTTCAACCCTAGATCAAAAGTTCAGGATTATAATTTTAAGGAACAAATGCTATGCTTTAATCTATTTTGATAATTTTACAGTAACAGAGGCAAGTAACTATCTAGCATTCCACTTCCTCAAAAGGTTTATGACAAGAAAGAAAGCCTTGGTGATTGCAAAGAAACATGTTTTCTTTCAATATGGAGAACTAAAATTCAACAACTTGCAATAATTTTGTTTGCATGTTTCTTCACAATAATGCCAACTACATGCAATCTTAGCTACTTCAAGCCTTTTTGGTTAGTGCTTTAGTAATAAAATGAGTGACAATCCCAATAGGACAAAAGAACAAGCAAAGAGAAACTGAGTGCCGAGTCTCCACTTCATTTTCTAGTCCATCATGAAATACCTGCCTGGATATTTCAAATTCGCATAAATGTCAGAAAACACACACAGAGAAGAGAAAGTAAGGGGAAGTGGATAAGGTGGTGGAGGATAAGATATCTACCTTGCAGCAAATAGGTCTACGGCTAACAAGTGAATCCATGCAGAGCTTAGTGTCATCTCACTGGAGAACATCTTGGCTATACCAGGCAACTGCACCGGTACAGAAGAAATTCAGAAACTGTTAGAACAATATTCTCATTCCTATAGAAGAAAACATATAGCCAATCAAAATTACGCAAGGTCACACGGCAATGTTTTTCCGATCATTACGCACCTCAGGTAACCAGTATTTGCTTGCGAATATCATCCTGAGTGTGTCAGGTGTCCAAGAGAGGTACAACAAATATGCATATAACAGGCCAAGTACAACATAGGGTATGCTACTTTCCATGGATTTTATAGTCTGCACTAACATGTTTAAGCCAATTAATTTCATAGTTCAAAAATAAGGCACGTAGTAAAAGGTTTTGATGAAACTTACTAAAGCCTGAAATTCAGGCTAATATAGGTTTTGACAAGAGGTAAGGTAGATGGGAAATCTAAATTCGGCAACCCAACTTGTAAATCATGTTTTAAGCAGCATAATTAAAAAAGATTATTCATCAAACATGGACACAAAATTAGAAGAAAAAAAAAAACCTACATGAACAAGAAAAAATGAAAATCCAATTGAAATAAGAATCAGGATTTAACAGTACGAGTCGAATAAGAAATATATTGAAGTCTAGAAGCAGTAGACTACAGAATATGTGAATGCAAAGAAAGTGTAGTGGAGAAATAAAAGATAGGTAAACATGATTGAATGGACATTTGGATCTTGAAGTTCAGCAGAGCATACCAATTGAGATTTAGGTGCTAAAACCATTAGGGAGTAAAATGGGAGAACAGCTGCAGTTCCCAAAGTGAAGGCACTACTTGCTAATTGAGAATTCGTAATCCCTATAGTATAAAGCAAAAATGGCATTCTATTAGACGTCAAAGAAACTGTCATCTTCACAGAAAATCTATGTCTAAACTGGATAATAAAAGAAACTGCATCCAATGATCTCTAGAAACTATATGTCCAAATGTTAACCATTATTAGTAACAAATATGACTCAGCCTTTAACAATAATCAATCAGAAGGATATCGATAGCAGGAACTGTGCAAAAGTTATGCAGAATGGAAAAACAATATCATAAATGGAATCCTATTTATGTAAATCTATATACAAACATATCAAGAGTGTGCAAGGGAAACATTGGCAGTAAAGTGCACATCTGGCATTGCAGAGCAAGGATACCATTAAACTAATGCCAGATGGCAATGATACCATTAAACTAAGCACTGGATGGTTAATCCGACCAAGGCATTTGATACAATGGAAAACAATGACATTACGTATCTGACAGCAGGACTGGTGGTTACGTCAAAAGAACTACCATTAATAGTTGAGAATTCTACCTGTAAAAAGGCAGTAACTTGTGTAAAATGAGAGTCTAGATCCACAAATATTGTAGGAACAAATTCCAAGCCAACTGCTATGTGTAGCCACAATGAATATGATTGTGCATCTCAATCACCCCTCTATTTCATATAAAGTTGATATAAATTAGACCCAACAAAAAATGCATGATGGTTGAGAAGGCACCATTACGTGCACTGCAGTCATCCATATAATAGATGAAACATCATTTGACTCTACTGCAAATGAGCTATAAAAAGTAAAGTTCCCTTCCATGACAGATGCCCTATGCCAGTTCAAGATTTCTGGAAAAAAAAAATGGTGAGCTGCAAATGAATAAAAATTGACAAAAATCTCCAAACATGCAATTAATCACGGGCCATGATCAGTGTATGACATAGCACCAGAAAAGTAATGAAATATTAGAAAGTTAAAGAAAAAAGCAGTTTTTGATACTTCACATATATAAGGCTCTGGGAACGAATAATGAAAGACACAGAACATTAGGCAAAAAGGGATTACATGATGCATAGACTGGAGAGCTCTTCTGATTGATAAAGAATCGAGCAACTTTTATACGGATGATAATTCTTGAACCTCCCAGAAAGCTCCAATTACATTGCTTGCTATCTGGTGCTCTTGCAACACGTTGGCCAAAAAGATTAGTGCTACTACTTTTGATTGAAACACAGAGTTTTTCATCCCTTCCAACACTCCGTCGACAAGATGCTAAAGGCCGTCCCGGGTAGTCAATCTATAAGAATACAAACTAAAACCTTAAAACTAAGCTCTTGCTCTCACTAATGCAAAATTGAGTTCCGCAGGTCACTTTAACAAGGGTAAATATAAAAAATTAAACAATTCACTAATCCAAATATCTTTATAAGTCCATCCTGGGCAGAAGCAGAGAAATATATATTTTTTAAGAATGAGCTTGAAATCCCAAAATACCTTGAAGGAGACTCGAGGATTGCACAAGCAAGAAGAAAAAGCCATAACTGGTGCAATAAGGGAATACCCAGCAAGGCCAGAAGACTCCTCATCCGGTTTATAAGCACTAAAACACGAACGCTCAAACCAAATATGGTGAATTAGGTACTTCCCACCAAACTGGGTACACGTGGGCACCCGAAAAAGAAAGACTCATTACAGAGTAACATATAAATGACATCCGTATGAATCTACTCTTTATTCTTTACCTTTTCTTGCTGAGAGCCACCGGCAATCAATACATTACTCGAAATGGCGGAGCACTAAAAGGTTCGTCGTAACTGTTCCAAAACATGACAAGGGATTTAGGGTGGGTTGGTCCACTTTCACTTGGGAAGTGCATCGCTAGGCCCTAATTTTGTCATGACTCATGCCTTTATTTCGAGTGGTGGATAGAATTGCGAGTACGACATTAGCACATGGCCTGCGTACCACTCGTGATTGCTGATCAATTGTTTTGGAATAAAGAGAATTTATTGTTTTCTATTGATGTGACATTACATCATCTCTCACCAAGCAAAGAAAGAGTACAATAACATAAACAGAGGGAGACCGCATGAGATCTTCCTAATTGATAATTAAGTGATTAAGACAGAGAATCTAAATTCGAGAGACGATTGGGATCAATGTTATAAATATTATATCGGGTTTAGTACCGGATTAAGTTCTAGAATGAAACTGTACCGGTATCGGTCGGTACCGAGTACCGTTTTGGGATATTTTTTAAATTTATAAAATAGTCCCTAAAATTTTTAAAAATTACAAAATAGTCCATATTAATATATTATACAGCTGTACTGTATACTTTACTAGTTTACTGTTTACATCAACTATGCTTTCAAAAATCTTAATAATAAATAATAATGACAATTAATTTGAAATAACAATAATTTTTAAATATTTTACATA
>JANKOD010000006.1:22375958-22388366 GCA_026284645.1 Erythroxylum acuminatum
CCATGGCCTGAGCAATTCTGGCTATGAGATACCTGCAAAACAGATAAAGGCGCGCCGGGGGTTGGTTCCCGGAAGGCTCCTCCGACACTCAAGTCAGTTTTTTCGTAAGGTTTTGGTTGCCGTAAACAGAGAAAAGTAGGGTTGATTTGTCATACCTGAATTGTGGTAGAATAATACCTTATATATGCTGTGGATGTTAGGTTTACGTAGATCATTGTGTTTGCATGGGAGTCTACTTCCAGACGGGCCGAACGGGCTGTGATTGTTGGGCCGTCGATATCTAGGTCTGGATTTGGGCCTGGTAAGGCCGGTCCAGCCGACCCGACCAGAAGTGATTATATTAACCACTTGTATAGGTACAAAAGTGACTTTATATACAAGTATTTTTAGTATGGCAACTAGCTAGAGATAAGATAAACGTAACAAGCTAATATACAACAGAATGTTAAGAAAGTGGTTACGAAAAGTTTATCTCCTTATTAACAAACAATTATACACAGAGACAGAATGCTAGGAAAATAGTTATGGAAAGTTTATCTTCTTATAATTCTTGACAAATTTCCAACCCTGAAAGTTGATCTTATATAATATTAAGTATTCTTTAGCATTCATCATAAGCTTCAATTTTATATTGTAACAATTTCAGGTACGTAAAAATTGTTTAAAAATTTTAAAATAATATGAAAATAAAATTCCATAAAAATTTTAGTGGAATGTGTACAAGAAACCATTTTAGCACAATAGATAATGTTTTCAGGTCTAACATATAGACATTATCTTTTGTGATTTAAATTTTTTTGAAAAATCTCTTAATTTTTAAAAATCTTGAAAGAATTCTTACATTTTAGTTTTCTAGAAAAAAATCTATTTTCATTGATGTTGCTTAAATGACAATTCAACTTAACAAAACTAATTAAATTTGTTCAAACTAATAATGTATTATAATCATCTTTAATTATTAATTTAAGTCAAATTTAATTAAGGTTTAAGAGTTGAGTTAGATTATTATATTCATGTCTAAAATGTCTAATATTTATACCTCATGTGTTTTAACATTATTTTTTAACCAAAGTTTGAAAAAAAGAGGTTTTTTTATAAAACCGAAAATTATGAATATTTTTTGAGAATTTTAAATATTAGAAAGTTCTTTTTATTTCTTAAACTATATATAGAAGAAATATGTATCTTTTACTCATATTTTTATAATAGATATTAATATTGATGATTTTAGATTTAGATCATGTTCAAGAAACATTTGCAGTCGTGGGAAGTGGGGAAGGAGGAGATCAGATAACTTTGAGCAGTGACAGTACATTTGGTATTCCTGACAAAATTAAAAAGGCATTTATCTTTGCTTTGATCACACATCTACTTTTAGGGTTTGGCTGATGTCACTTTCCCTGCCACATGATAATAATAGAGTATTAACTGCATGATGAGAGAAAGGGACATAACTTGCAGAAAAGGAAGATGGTAATATCAATCGGTATCATTAACATATAACATGTAACTAAGATTCTTGGATAGTCTATTTCTACATTAGTACATACGTATGGACATTATAATATACATATGCCTGGGCAGACAATAAGCATGAGATAGAATCTCTCTACCTCCTTCTCTCTATCTCTATTTGTCTCTGACACAACGAATTGGTAATAATGATGATAGCTGAGATGAGGCGTAGTTGGTGATTGTGATAGCAATTACGCGTGGGACTTTGAAGGGCCACTTGTTTCTTTGCATTGCGGTCCATTTAGTTTGCAGCTAGTGCAGCTAGGTTGTGAAAGCTTCAAGGTTTGTTCATGTAAAGGTATACGTTTGTGACACAAACACTACCTCGATGCACCAAAGAGATATATATGATGGAAAAAAAATTGGTTGAATGCACCAAATCTTTCTGCTGCTTGCGATCACGCAACTCAAAACCGAGCCAGAGTTCTTAGAGACACTGTAGCCTTTTAGGCCAATGAACTGATTACCATCGGGTTTATGTTGATAAACAGGGAGGGAAGGACAGTCAGGAGCATTCCTACCTGCCGTTGATTAAGGTTTATACAATCATAAAAAGTAAGTGTTAATTTTAAGTATCTGATAATGCTCAACATCCTGCGCATTGCATCGGAGATTTGCACTTACTGCCCATGGGGGGGCTCGTACAATTTATGAAAGCTAAAAGCTTCCTTCTTCTTACAGCTCTGCATTACCCAAGTGAAATGAAACTGGAAATGATAGAAAATATATATATTTTGTTCATGAGTCACTTTCCTAATTACTAGCATAAATGCGCAGGGCCATTACGAAACTAAGGACAATCTCTGTTGAGACAAGTCTGAAGTTCGTGCCTGCCAATTACAGTTGAGAAAAAGCTGTCTCCACGTATGAATGCCAACCGCTCTTTTGTCTAATAGACGTGTTCATATGAAAATTGTCTATAAATATTGATATAGTGTGGGTTTGACCTCTTCAAATGCCAATCTGAAAATAACTCCGAACATGACGAATTAGAGTATAGTTTCAATTTGATTTATGAACTTCCTCCAGACAATGTTACAGTGTAATTTTGATAGACATAATATAAACTCTAACATTCCAAAGTAAATTTGACAAATATGCAGAATTAAATGTTAAAATATTTTCCACATTTACTTTTACTTTTATTTTTATTTTTATTTTATTTTTTATTCATATTTCTAATGAGTCGTTCGAAAACAGTCTCTTTACTAGTTAAAGGTAAGAATACATACACTGAACCTCCTCAGATCTCGCATTTCGCGAAATTGTTACTGAATTATTGTTGTTGTTATTATTGAACTTTTGCAATCAAATTAATAAAATTAAACGAAATATATATATATATATATATATGTGTGTGTGTGTGTACGAAATGATATAATCTATTTTCATTCTATATAAATATTGAAAACCTCTAAAGTATTTGGCCTCTTATGAACAGTAATAGAAAGAGATTATATATATAATTCATAGAGGTTGTCACTTACTAATTGTTTATCTGCTTGATTCAAGGTTCAAACACAACTATTTTTACTCTCAAGAGAATGAGACAAAAGATCAATTTTTCTTGTATTGATAAACAGTAATCCCAAGGCTGTTTTGGTGCTTATTTATAGGATATAAAAAGATAAGCACCAATGAACATTAGAATAAAATTAATGAAGAATATAAAGTAATGAGCATCATACTGGATAATTTATGCAATGCGTACAATATTGTCATTCTGTAACTTTATGTACCAATTGAACAAAACAATAAAATCATGTACTGCATTGTTATTTGATCACATTAATGGTTATTTATTATGAACAGATTAAAATTTGACTAATTCTATTATAGATATATACATATAATTTAAAGATGAGTTTTGGAATAATTAGTAAGGTTATTTCTTTGTTATTAGAAGTTTATGAATTCGAGTTACGGAAACAATCTCTTTGTAAAAACAAAGGAAAAATTACCTACATTGATAATCTTTATCCGACCCTCACAAAGTGAGAAGTCTTGTGTACTAGATTTACCTTTTATATATAAACAAATAATTTATAAAAAAAATGTTCCATTTCATGTACACTTTAGATGTCTGAAGTTAATCCACATTAATTCATCCATAACATAATGGTATCAATTTTCACATCAATTATTGATTGAAAGAATAAAAAAAAATGAAAGTTTTATTATATTTATCATTACTTTTATCATACAAATTTTACAAAAGAATTTATTATTTTAATTTGAACTTGGTATTTCAAATTTGACTCTTAACTTTTCTCTTCATGTTTTTGTCTTATTCTCCAACTTTCAGGATTTTTAAAATGCCATATTTATTTGGAATTAATGTTGAGCTCACAAACTTATCCAGAGTTGTAACAACTGGAAGGGATACATTCATTTTGCACTATATCATTGTCCAACTATCCAGAGTTGTAACAACTTGAAGGGATACATTCCCTTTGCACTATATAACAACTACGTATCAAGTTTCATTTTTTGTTCAATTTTATGGAAGTTGAACTAGTTTGGCAAAGCCATCTATGACTTTGATACTTATTTTAATTGGTGGAGAGGTGGGCTTTTGATGTAAAAAACAAACTCGAGTCTTTATGGCTTTAAGTATCATTGACAACAATGTTAGATGTTTCCTTTACATATCCAACTTTTAACTAATGTTTTACTTATTATTAGTTCATTGTTCTTAAATTATTTCACTTTTAAACGTAAGTTTTAAGTAGTGATGAGGGTTAGTATACAGACATTGTCTGCTGAAAATAATTTTAAATGAAATATTATATCTAATCCTAACATAAATAATATAGGATATTTATATATATATATATATGTATGTGTGTGTGTGTATATAAGAATAAGTTACATTTTTGCCTGTACTAATATGATATTGGTCCTTTGTGTGACCTTCTTATAGTTTTAGTACTTATCTATCATAATCATAGATTGAGAATTTGAGAGATCCAAATTTCACTTACTCGTCTTTTTTTTTGTGAAAGGAGAAGTACAAGTGTACAACCATATTAAGCTACTAGGCGGGAAAAAGAAACCTCAGATATATCCTCCAAATGGATAGTGAAGCAACCCACAGGCGGGCTGTGATACCAATAAATGCCGATATATAGAGATCTGGCATGGTTAGCTAGTCAATCTGCAACTCTATTCGCTTCACGGTAAATGTGGCTAGCTTTCACAGTCCATTGGCGGTGTAATAGTTGAGTGATCCCCAAAAGTAACACGTTATAAGGCACAGAGAAAGGGGAGTTTTTTGAGGACACGTGCTTTAGATCTGTTCTTATAAGAAATTCGTCTGCACTATTGGAGAATAGAATTAACTAATTTTAGCAAATAATTCAAGTGATTAAGGAGCTTAATTCCATATCATAAAGTGATATTCACATGTTTTTATACAGTGGTTATTATTAGTTCATAGTAACATCGATAAAGGAAGTGAATTAAATGTTTACAATTTTAAAATAGTTTCACTTAAAAAGTAATTTGAAAATTTAAAAAGGGATATATCAATCGATATATAATGTTATTAAACTAGAGTAATAACTAATAATATCAAAGCATTCTAAATCTTTTCAAGTTAGTAATATTACATTTATGAGTCGAACAAATATAGTTACTTTTGATCAACCGATGATCTGATCGGTACAAAATCACCTACATTTTTACTAAAAGTTTCTAGGGTAGGCTTATTAAACCAAACCCTTAAGTTATGGAACAGATCAACTGTTCCCACTATCCTAATCTAACTCTGTTCTAAGCCCTTACATCCATCCATTGCAATAAATAAATCATGAGAATTGAATGGATGAGATAGTTTGGGCACATAATGGAAGAGAATAGAGGGAACATAAGATCTATTCCCCTTTTAAGTTAACCAAACTTCACTTTTGAAAATTCTTTAAGTGATCAATTTTTCAGTACTTCAAGTTTTGCAAAAGCATCAAATATCCCATTTTAATAAATTTTTATTAAAAATCATTTTTTACCGAAGATACAAACTTTTTATTGATTATAAAAAAATTATTTGTTACGTGTACATATAAATAATTATGTAATAATTGAATTAGGATGGTTAAAATAAGGTTACAAGAATACTTTCAATATAATTTATTCAAAAAATTTGATTTAGTCTTTTTCATTCTTAGTTCATTTGACTTGAATTATCTTAATATTCTTTTGAACTATAAGTACTATACTTGATACTTTTACTCTCCTCATTTGTGTTACTTTTTCTATTAAACTTAAACAATCTTCATCATGTTCAACATTCTTGTTTTAGGTCCAAAAGGTTTTTCACGACACTTAAATTTTTCACATGATGTTTGAATATTAAAGAATGTTAACAATAATAAATTTTTTGTCTTATCAAAACCAAATGGTTAGAGGTTACTTAGTCCAATACTTGCCTTTGTTAATGGTTGTGAGAAAACCAATTTTAGAAAGTACTTTGGACCAGTTCTATCTTCTTTCTTGGCCACTTTCTGTACTGAAAACAACCAAGAAAAGGCTTTTGATTTAAGTTGCATATTTTTCACTAGGCCGGTATAGTATCATAACCACGTATTTTGATACAATTACATCACAATGCTTAGGTAGTGAAGTAGGGATATAATATATAAATTCCCCTTTTTGTTGGAAGAAGCAACAGTTTTTCAACTTTCATTCACCACATCTGTAGTAAGATCGTTGATTAATTGCTGCACTGATCCATAGAACAGTGCTCGTCTCTGGATCTGGGGGACCATTTATTTATCTGTAAATGTAAGATGGGAACCAGAAGAGTCTAAAACCCTTTCTCGTGATGCCCACCCCACCAGTTTTCTGGTTGCTCACAGAGAGTCAGACTCAGAGATAACTTAAGAAACAGATTTCGAAGCAATTACAAACCCTAAAACCTCAAAGCAAAAACTCTTGTTCATTTTATAATTTCTCATATTCCTTGGTTGGAAATGCTTTTTGCAGCAGTACTTCTCACCAGAGAGAAAGAGAGACATCTAGTTCTTCTCAGAATCCTCTAAATAACTTCAAACTTGAAGTTCTCATTTTTAAGAAGCCATTAAGGGCACTCTGGAGATACCATACATAAGACTTTGTTAGCTTAAAAAAACCGGAGGAGGACAAAACAGCTATCACGGTTTTTCAAGTTTCGTCTGTCAACGTGAAGAGTGGTGTAATTTTAGGGGTTACAGTGGGGATCAGAAGTCTTCCGACTTCAGACTGTTAGGGTTTGTTTATGGTTCCAATTTAGTAGATAGTAGAGACTATAATCTAGTCTCTAGAGATTAAAAAGAAAGTAGGGTTCAGCTTCTGACTGTGCATGCAACTGCATATCCTCAATAGAATTCCCGATCGAAGATTCCATTTTCTTGATTGTTAACGTAACCAAACGATGACTGCCAGAACCCTCTGTCTCTCTTTCACACAGACACTTGTGTGTCTATCTAGCTTTCAGGTTTGTTTTTCCCTTGTTTGAGATCACTTCCATTTACTAGTCTAGAGACTTTACCCTTTGTCGGGTTCGAATGATTGTTTTATCTATCCTTTCCATGTGCTTATGGAACTTTTAAGTGACATGAGGAAATGAAATGTACTAATGCTAGTCTGTCTTTATATTCACTGTTTTGTATGTCAATTTCCTCAAACTATCAGTTGTACTGAAGATAATCTAATTTATTTTTTGAACCCCTTAAGCACTAGGGTTTAACGCAGTTGATGCTGGGTGACTCTACGAACATGTTCTCTTAAGGAAGAGACTTTATCAGTCAATTCAGTCCTACTTTAGTAGGAAAGTTTCCTAAATCAGCAAATCTATGCTCTATGAAGTTATATATCTGAAGGGAAAAATAAATGGATCAGATCATCAACTTGGCAACCCTAGAGATATGAATACAAGCATATCATTTGCCATCTGACCATCAATTGGCAGACAAAACAAGAAACCATAACTTATCAATGCCTTAACTAATTGAAAATTACTTGCTTTGATGTTAACTCGGACTTCGGCTGTAAAAAATCTCTCCGCCATACGTGGGAGAGTGGTCCTAAGTTCTTCTGACCGTAGATGCTTTGAAGACCCTACGCATATTGGTCCCTCCTCTACAAGGCAGCTTCCATCTATCCTCTAATCCAGCCGATCAAACTTCAGCAGCATACACCACACCTTTTTAATTAATCCCGCTTGATTATGACTTATCTAATTCAAGTACAAATCATCACAACCTTACTTGCTTTGAGAACCAATTTTTTTGCACTTTCTGTGTCGATGCTTATAGTGCCTTTACATGCATCATAAGCTCGTGTGAAGGGGAGGCAAAGATCCAAAATTCAAACTCGTAACTAGTCTTGTTACAAATTCTAAATGCAGAAGCAGAAAGATAAAGATCTTACAACAATAGTAGTTGAATAGCGTCCTACCTTTTTATTTCTGCTAGGCTTGGCGTGCATTATAAAAGCTACCTGTTATTTTCAACAAAGCATAAGGCCTTGGTCTCTTTTTCTAAAATGTGTTGAATGGTCCCCATGTAAATAAACCATCTACCTAATGTACTATGACCAATTGAAATGTAAATTTGGTTATATTAGTAAGCCCGTGATTGGTCAGTATGTGGTAAGAACAGCTTGATCAAATTGCAATTGTTCGTTTTTGTTGACGTGTTATAACACTCGTAGAACATATGGTCGTGCCGATGCCATACCTTTTTCTCTTTATTCCAAATAACAGAGCTGAGTTCAATTCCAGCATCTTTCCTTGAAAATTGAGATTTTTATGACTGATAACTTATTCTTTACCAAGAAATTTGATGTAGACATTCAGAAACCTAAGTTAATCTGAAGACTACATCTAGATAACAATGGTTTTTGCCTCTTCTCACTGCTAGTCTTCTTCCTGTTTCATGGCCATGCCGAGCACCCAAGTACCGAAATTTGTCAGCTCCAAGAAACCTTCAGCATTCTGGTCTATGTAAGTTGAAATTCATACACGTCATGCATCTCCTTGCAAATTAAGAAACTTAACTCGTGTGTCGAATTCTCTACGAATTTGTGTCTTCTTTCTCTCGACTCCAGCTGCATCATGAATTAGATTATTTCCAAGGAATTGTAATTTCAAACTGAACCTAGATTCAGCCAAATTTGAACTCCAGTGGTTCTTCAAAACCCTTATCTTCGTATCTGATTGTTGACTCGTTTGGTCTGGTCATGAGTGCACTGCAATTTGCGCATTTATTGTGAGCTGAGAGTCAGTATTCAGCTTCTTGACCTTAGATTAGTTCCATATTCTGCAAGATTGACTTGATAATTGTTTGTTTTCCTCGTGAAATCATGAAGGGTCGTTTCCAAAAGCAACAAAGACTGCATATGGCAGTATGGTCTATTAACGTCCAACCTGAAGCAACAGGAAGTAACCCAATCAAATCATTTTTGTTGCAGCTTTTAACTTGCAGCTCAACAATGAAAGCGTCCTAAGATGATTACAAATTCTAGAGGAAAAGGTTTTCAGGGAAAGCAAGAGGGAGAGGCAGATGACAGCAAATACACCAAGGCTGCATCCACTTCAAGACAATGGTCAGCCTTTAGAAATCCAAGAATTGTACGTGTTTCTCGTGCTTTTGGAGGAAAAGACAGGCATAGCAAGGTTTGCACCATAAGAGGATTGAGGGACAGAAGAATTAGGCTTTCTGTACCAACAGCCATTCAGTTGTATGATCTTCAAGACAAGCTTGGTCTGAGTCAGCCTAGCAAGGTCATAGATTGGTTGCTTGATGCCACAAAAACAGATATCGACAAGCTCCCACCGCTACAATTGCCACAAACTTTCGGTCAGTTCCACCAGCAGATGCTAAATCCTCACGAACTACGAGCTCCTCATCAGTCTTCTCTCGCTTCTTTCTTTGACATAAATTCAGCATATACTAAGGACGGAGGGTTTCATTCTTTAGGGATAAAGATAAACAATAATCTGGATGGAGAGCATCAGCATACAGTGGACAGATCAAGGTACTGGGATTTTGAAGCTTCATTGAGAGGAAAAAGTAAGGAAGTTGAGTCCGCTATTGATCAGAAAGGAAAGTGGATAAAAACAAATGATCAAGAATATCCAGATGGGGCTTGCAGTTACAGTACTACTGGCCAAGCTCAAAGATTCTTTCCCATTTCAGGTCATTCTTCTTTACCTACCTTGCTAAACAATTCGATGCCCATTAACCCCTATTATCATATGGATGCTTCCAACTTATCTTTGTCTCAATTTGGAAGCCATGGATTTGTATCTCAAGCTGAAAATTCCCAGAATAACAATGCTGTTCAAGTGCCACTGCCACCGTCACTGTCTCTCTCCTCCGGGTCTCAATTATTTTTAGGTCCACCTGCAGCTATGTCACCACTCTTTGCGCCTTTTAATCCTTACGGAAATGCTTCCCACGGCAGCTCTAGAGACATCAACCATTTCCAGTTACTAGGCTCTAGTTCCTGGCAGCATGTCTCATCAGGGTCTCGCGCAATGAGCTCATCATCAATGAAACCCTTTTTGTTGAATGTGAATCCAGGGCTCGTCCATTTGCAAACCAGTAATGAAGACCATCGTGATAAAGATAACAACTCTTGAAGTGACGGCCGCAACATTCTTGCTTCTAAATTCAGAATCTCTCTTAATTGCTTCTTCTGCATGGATTTTCCTATACAAGTGAAGTAAGATACACTCTATTCTTCACTTGCATTAGTTTATATGGAAGTATATGAACACCAGACACTAATATGTATAAGTGAACTAAAGTTTGTATTTAATGTTGTTAATCTTTTGTAGTTTTTATTTCATGGGTGTCATAAGTGTTAGTGCGAATTGCTGTTATAGACTCCCAGTGACAAAGATGGAATTTATTAGTTATGCACATGGATTGTGAATTTGAGACGATTTCATTCATATGAGATCGATTCATAAAATGTAATTTACATCCAGATCGATCAAGTATGCTCTCCTTAATCATGATGTTATTATTGTGGATGCATTTTCTTACATCCTGTGGGCTGCCAATTTGAACTGATTGACAGTTTGAGGATAATATGTATCAATTTGTCTATATGTATCAGGAAAATGGTGTTTGTCAAGTTTAAAAATGGGATTTATACTACGAGATAATTAATTTTTTGCTAACAACAGAGAAAACAAAAGTAAAAAAGATGCATATAGGCTGAAAAAACAAAACTAAAAACCATTGAGCAAATATTATTTACCCTTCCAATATAAATGTCCTTAGGTTCGAAATTTGAGACTAATGTTAGTTATATTACTTCAAAAATTCTTTCCTATTGGAATTAAATTCTATTTTGCAACATGAAGTTAAATTCCATTGATGTTCTTATGCTTTTTGATGTACAAAAAGTTGACATGAATACAAAGAAAAAAAAATAAAAACCAAAGGCTAATGGTTCAGACTTAAAGGAATTAGGTACACTACAACAAAACATATTGTTAGCTGCTAAAAGTATTTAAATCGTCTCACTTTGTAACAAAAAAATATTGGCGATGATTTTTTAAATCGTCGCTAATCGTTTCTCGCTACAAAGGTGAAGCGTAGGAAAAATGTTCTAGCGACGAATATGAAAAGATGTCACCTATATATACTTTTTACCTACGAAGATTTAGCGATGATTCTGGCAACGAATTTAGCGACGTTTTTTCATATTTGTCACTAAAACATTTTTCCTACACTTCACCTTCGTAGTGAGAAAGTATTAGCAATGATTTTAAAAATTGTCGCCAATATTTTTTCACTACGAAATATTTTATTAGCGATGATTTAAATTTGATGCCATAATTTTTCACTACGAAATAATTTATTAGTGACGATTTAAATTCGATGCCATAATCTTCGCCAAATCCCTGTAGGTAAAAATCGTCGCCAATAATTTTTCGTTACGATATTATTTGCTACATTTTCCAAAATGCAGGAAAAAAATTTTACCTACGTTTTTGTAAACTTAGCCAAAAAACACTATTAGTGACATTTTTTAAAAAGTAACATAAAATTTTTACTAACATTTTTTAAAGCGTAGCCAAAAAATTTTAGCTACGTTTTCTAAAATGTAGTCAAATTTTTAATACACATTTTAACTAAATGTTATATCATGTTAATTATAATTATTTGAGACATTTTTAATCAATATTGTTGTATATAATATTTCAACTTTTTGTTGTTAATTTATTATTAAAATATATAATAAAAATTAGATGCATTGTATATTAAAAATAAAATGTTATTAAATCAGATCATGTACAAAATTTTAATTACAACTTCAAAAATATTTGTATTCAAAATAAAAAATACAAATATTAAAATAATCACTCAAACCCGTCTTCATCTTCACTGCTTACGTAATACGGGTCAAGTTATTTTCTTAGATACTTTTAATGCTTGGCCACCTTTTTCTAAGGGACTTGTATTGCTTTTAAAGACATTGAACACACTACAAAAAATGGACTCCTTCTGCGTCGTTTTTAAAACTTCACAGAAAACTTTCTCCGACGTCTACTAAAACGTCACAAAAACGTCGCAGATGGTGGGGTACGTAATAGGTATCGGTGATGTCTGATGGAAAATGTCGTGGAAGGCACAGATATTCGGCGACGTTTAATAAAACGTCAGGAAAAAACTCAATATTTGGTGACATTGGGAGAAAACGTCACGGATTGTTGAGTTTTAACGACGTTTAAAGGACGTCGCAGAAAAGCTGTATTCCACGACGTATGATTCAATAGACGTCGCGGATTGTAAGATATTTATTAAATTTAATTTAACCAAAAATAAATTTATTTATAATAATTTTGAAAATTTTATTTAATAATGATTTAATATAAATTATAATTTTTTTATTTGT
>JANKOD010000006.1:22391089-22405576 GCA_026284645.1 Erythroxylum acuminatum
ATTAACTTGCCCACATAATTCAGCCCTTTACAATCTCGTATCACCATTCCTAATCCATAAAAGCCAGAAGATATAAGAGCCACATCTACATTACACTTAAACTGGTTCGGTTGTCGAACTTTCCATTTGGATGGAGGATGTTGTTGCTTTGTGGATGGACTGTTATTCCTGATTTGAGCAGCCCGCCATTCTATTAATGTTGTTGTGGCTCTACGAATGATAAATGATGCGTCATGAGTTTTTTGTTGCCATACAACTTCGTTGCAGTGAGTCCACAAGCTCCATATAATCATACATACCTCCTCCTTTTGTGCCTTTGTGAAGCAGGACATAACCGATGCAAGCCAATGATGCAATGTTGTAGTAGGAGACACATTCCAAGTCACAGAAGATAAACGCCAAACAGAAGTAGCAAACTCACAATGAAAAAATATATGTTGTTCATTCTCTGGTGCTTTACCGCATAAAGGGCAAGTGTCAATTATGTCAATGTGTCTCCTCTTTAGATTTGTTCTACATGGAAGTGCATTTCTCAAAAGACGCCAGATAAGTTGTTTGACTTTACCTGGAACTTGAATCTGCCAAATCTTTTCCCATGGAAAACCCATTTCTCTAAATTCTATATTTACGCACTCCATACCCATCCTATAACCTTCTTTAACTCTGTATTCTCCCTGGTTATTAAGAGTCCACATCCAATCATCCTTAGGCCTTGAGAAGCTAAGCGAGATTTGTAAATCAGTTCTGCATTTCGTTGATCGAAGAAACGTCTGATCAGTTCTTCATTCTAACGATGATCCGTAATGAGCTCAGCTACGTACTCGAAATGCTCCTTGTAGTCTGTCTGGATATATAGATCCCCATCATCCATTAACCAGGGATCTCGCCATATATGAATGTCCTGCCCGTCACCAACCTTTCTTCTACATCCCTGAATCAGAATTGATTTTGCCTGAAGTATACTTCTCTAGATTTGGCTTGGGTTGTTACCTAAATATGCCAAAAAAAGTCTGTCTTGGGGAAGTATCTGGCTTTGAGAATTTTTGTGGCGAACAAGTTCGGGTATTTGAGTAACCTCCATCCTTGCTTTGCTAAAAGAGCAAGATTAAATTGCCTCAAGTCTCGATATCCCAATCCTCCATATATTTTTGGAATAGCCATCCGCTTCCATTGTATCCATCTTATACCATTGTTTTCTCATCCTCCGTTATGCCAGAAGAAACCATTCATCAAGTTCTACAAGTCCTTACAAGTGTCCAGTGGTAATAAAAAGAGTGGTGTAAGGTAATTTGGCATAGCTTGTGCAACAATCCTCAACAATATATCTTTTCCGGCTTTGGATAGCACTTTAGCTCTCCACCCTTGTAATCTTTTTGTAAGTTTCTCTACCATATAATGAAAGACATGATGTTTACCTCTTCCAATGACAGACGGCATACCCAAGTAATTAGTATGGCCGGCAATCTCTGCAACCCCCAATGTTTGACATATCAAATTCTTCATTGTAGGTATAGTATTAGGAGTAAATGAGATACCTAATTTGAGAAGATTAATTTGTTGTCTAGACGCGTGCTCATATAGCTGTAGGATAGTCTTTAATTTTATCACCTCCTCCACTGTAGCTCTAGCAAAAAATATAGCGTCATCCGCAAAAATCAGATGAGACACTAGAATAGCCCCTCTTACGAAAGTCCCATGAATGTGCCCTTGTGCCTGAAATTTTTGTAAGCTAGCAGATAAACCTTCTGTATAAATGATGAACAGGTAGGGAGACAACGGGTCTCCTTGTCTTAATCCTCTACTAGGAATCAAAGGCCCATATTCTTCATTACCTCGAACAAAATAATAGGAGACCAATGTTACTATCTTCATAACCTTAAAGACCCATGCTTCATGAAATCCCAACTTCAACATAATCAGCCACAAATACTCCCATTCTATTCTATCATAGGCCTTACTCATATCGATTTTGAGAGCGAGAGAACCCACCTTTCCTTGAGTTTTCCTTTTAAGAGCATGGAACAGCTCATATGCCACAATAATGTTATTGGTAATTAAATGACTGTGGATAAAAGCACTCTGCGCATCTGAAATAATTAGAGGTAAAACCTGCTTTAATCTGTTGGCGAGTACTTTGCAGACAATGCGATTAGTGACATTACTCAATGATATAGGTCGTAAATTAGCTATTATTTCTAGTGCTTTCTTCTTAGGGATAAGTATAATATTTGTTTTGTTCATACCAGGCATGGGAGCATCTCCGTTCAAGCTTTTAAGACATTCTTGAGTAACATCCTTTCCAACTATATCCCAGTAAGTTTGAAAAAATCTTGGGTTGAAACCATCTGGTCCCAGCGACTTATTTGGATGCATGGAGAACAAAGCTTGTCGCACTTCCTCCTCAATATATGGGGCCACTAATAAGTCATTTTGGAGGGGAGTTACCTTACAGTCCACATTACTCAATATTAGGTTTGTGTCTCCATGTGAAGATGTGAATAGTTGTTGATAATAATCCAGTAGCATATTTGGTAGTCCTGATTCCCAGTCAATCCATTCCCCATTACTACTTTTGAGCTTAGAAATGAAATTTTTCCGATACTTGTGAGAGGCCATCAAATGGAAGAATTTTGAATCAGAATCACCTTCTGCTAGTCAGTGTTGTTTTGCCCTTTGTTTCCAATACACTTCATGTTGTAGAAGAAGCTCACTGTACCGCTGTTCTAAGTCTCTTAAGACCTCCATGTTAATCGTTGATTGTCATCGCAAAAGTGCCATATACTGTTTAACCCTTTTAATTTGATTGTGGAACTCATGATGATGAGATTGTGCCCAAATTTTCAAGTCTTGAGAACAAGAGCGTATACGGTCTTGAAGAGAATGAAGTAAGCCTATCGACCATCACCGACTTATCATCTGTCTACATTCTTTCTCTATAGTCCACGCATTCTCAAATCGAAAACATCTTTGAACATATTTCTTCCATTGAACACCAAGCAATAAAAAAATGGGTAGGTGATCAGAAGATTATGTCTGGAGAACACAAACTCGTGCCATCGAGAACGATAAAAACTAAGAAGCTGTTCCCACGGCCCTATCCAGCCTCTCCCTTACAATTGCAGAATCATTTCTCCGATTTTTCCATATGAACAGTGAACTCTCAACCCCCAAATCATATAATTGACAGTTCAGTAGCGCTTGTCGAAAGCCCTCCATCAGTACTCTAGGATGTGTATGATTGCCCTGTTTCTCAGAGAGAAACATAATATCATTGGAATCACCTATAACACACTATGGTAAATCCGACCTAGTTTGAAGTTGTCGAAGCAAATCCCAACCCAATCTCCGGTTGTGTCGTTCTAGAAACCCAAAAAAGCCTGTTAAATGCCAGCGTTTGATGCCTTCAAGACAGACCATCACGTCAATATGATTTTGGGAGTAACTTATTAATTGGGTCATTTCCTTTTCTTTCCACAACAGAACCAAGCCTCCTCTAGTTCTAATTGGATCAACAACAAACATACCTGTAAAGCCTAACTTTGTTTTAGGTCGTAAAATTCTGTCTATGGTAATTTTAGTTTTCATAAGGAAAATAAAATTGGGTCTCTTTTCGGACACCATCTCCTTTAAAGATCAGACTGTTCGGGGGTTCCCAAGCCCCCGATAGTTCCAGCTCAATGTACTCATGGGTCGCGGTGGGCTTCGGAACCAAAGCCCACAAAATTCAAGTTTTTTTACCCAATCTTGAGGGTACTCGGGATAAATTCTTCCTCCATGTTAACATTTTCAAAGGCCGCTTCTTCTTGGAGACGTCTGCGTTTAGAATCAATTATCGTGATTGTGTCTGCTGCTATATATAGCGAGGATGCAGCTTTTGCGGGATTTGCAACTATCAAGCTCTCAGATTGATACTGTTCATTATTACTCTGGGATCCACTACTTACCGGATTGGAATATGGAATTTGAATCCCATGAATCTCGGCTATATTTGTGGACGTTCCTATGTCAGTAGATATCACCAGATTATGTCCATGTGTCGTCGGAGCATCTGGAGGACTGTCTTTGGCATTTGTCGTAATATCATTTTCCGACCTTGGCCATCTAGCTCTGACTTGGATTGTTTTCCTGGATTCCGCTTTTAACCATGGGCCATACGCAAATCTTTCTTTGGGAATTCGTGGATGTTCATATAAAAGATGACAAAAACGATTAGTATTCCCACCTATGCCACAAAAATAGCAGAATGTATTCATTCTTTCATACTTAAAATCTAAACAGAATTTTTCCCCTTGTGGTCTCTTTACAAAGAGTTTTTGTTTTAATGGCTTGCGGATATCAATTGCCACCCGAATCCGCATGAAGTCTCGCTAGATTTGCAAGAAGTTACGTGGGTCTAATTCAACATATTCTCTGATATAATTTCCAACATAGGCTGCAATTCTTTCAGACATAAAACCATTAGGAATATTATGAACTGAACCCGTAACTCTAGTCTTATCAGCTCTACTTGACGAGGGTTCTCATTGGGTTGTAATTGATGTAGCAGAAGGGGAAGTTGTTGATAATTCCATAGACCATCCCGCATCACTCTTTTCACGTCGAGGTGATGAAAGAACTGGAAAATGAAGACGTTGTTCCCAAGTTCTTTGATCAGTATCCCTTTGACAAGACGTCATACGCTTGCCATAATCTTTTTAAATATCGGGAAGTTTATCATCTTCTCTATTACCAATCGACCTACGACACAATGTTGCCATTCAGTCCCTGTTGTCCCCTGTTCTTCATTGGTTGAGTCATCAGTGAATTCAAGTATACCTTCATCCTCTTCTACGTTTTGGCGGTGATATATCTCATGCACCAGTTTATCCTCTTCAGATTTCGTAGCCATAAGACTGAAATGAACTAGGTTATGTAAAGGATGGAGCAGTACGCAAAAAGAACCAGAAACCAAAACTAGGATTTTGGTGTGAAGGTGAATAAAGCACTTGTTATCTAGAAACAAGAGGAAGAAAGTCTCGACATAGCAAGAAAGGAATTTAATATATCCTTTTTACTAATATGGTCCTCAAAGGTTTAAAGGGTTTAATTGAAAAGAAGAATAAGAAAGAAGATTGTCCATGTTTAAGCACTGAATAATTTTGGAACACTTCCATTTAATGTGTGTTATATATTGGTGTGTATACTTATGAACATCTAACATATGTCAGTATCTATTGTATCACACAATGGTATATTTTGTGTAATTCAGTGGTATTTTTTAAATAATATTGTGATATTTTTGGAATAATGTTGTGATATTTGTTGTATAATACAGTGATATGGTATAAACGATTAAAGAAGTGGATAACAAGACAAGTTATTTAGATGTGATGACCTTACGTAATAGGACAAAGGACATTGAGATAAAGGTGGTACTTAAAGTGAGAATGAAGTTTGAAAGTTCAAAAATAATTTCTAATTTATACCAAAAGTATGTCAGATGTCTAGGGTCTACAGTTGTTATGCAGGTAAAAAAGAAAGATGAGAATAGAGACTTTAATAATAGAACATAATATCTCATAGAGGTTGATTTTATAAAACTCAAGTTTTGAATATAATGAAACTTAGAAGTAATGGAAGAATTGGATGCAATGCTCAGGTATGTTGTTGGTTAGATAAAAGTATTTAGAGGATAAGCAAGTTTAAAGATGTAAATAACAATGAACTTATTTAATGTAATGTGAGCTTTATAAGACAACATTGATTTGTTGGAAACCATATCAAATGTAGATTGATAATCAATGACAATTACAAAATTAGGTCATACACAAATATGTGGACTATTGTTGCAATTGTTGATGGTTATAAGAATATGACATGTTTACATAACGATTGTCTAAATTATACAAACAAGTTGAGGAGATTGAGATTGGAAGAAGGAGATGTGAAAGTGGTCTATAAGATGCTTACTAGAAAGAAGGGGAGGGACAGTAGTTTTTTTTGTGATGAGAAAGAAATGTTAAGGAATATTTTCTAAGTTGATCCAAGGAGTTGTGTAGTATATATTGAATTTGGTGATATGGTGACAGTTGATGCCACTTATTTAGTCAATAAGTACCCTTTTTTTTTGTTGAAGTAATAAGTACTAAATTTTGTTTGCCCCATTTATCAATGTAAACCATCAGGGGGGAATCTATTTTTCTCAGTTGTGCACTATAAGGGAGTGAGACCACTAACAATTTTTGTTGGTTGTTCCATATATGGTTAAGGTGTATGGTACTATAATTACAGATGATTACCAAAAGCATAGTTAAGATGGTATTTCCTACTATTATGCATAGACTATGTTTGTAGCACATACATAAAAAAAAAATACCTGAGAAATATGGTGCCAATAATATTTATAAGTTGAAAGATACTTTTATTGATGTTGTGTATGATGCAAAAAAAACATGAAGAACTAGGCAAAAAAAATGGAATGAAAAGGTTACAGAGCTTAAGAAGGAATTTCAAAAAAGGGTACCTAATTCCTTGTTTCATATTTGTTCAAGAAGATCTAACAAGTGCGGTGTATCACAAAATTTTTAAAAAATTGGGCTTTGTGGCCATTAAATAATCACCTTATTCTACGAAAAATCAGAGAGACAATTGAACAACTCAGGTCGGGCCTTTGAGCTTCCAATGCCAGATTGCTTCCTAACGTACAAAATTTTGCATGATACTAATACAACATTGACTGGAGATTGAAATTATTCTGAGTAAGCTAATGATGAAAAGAATCAATATGCAAACAAATAAAGAGAAACTTATGTTAGTAATCTCGTCTTCTGCTGCTGGTAAGGTCGTTCACAAAGTTGTCCTCTTCATTTTCACACTGTTCCAACAATTCATTATAAGCAGAATTATAGGCAGCTGCTAGGCGCAGATATTTTGCAGCTTCAGCTTTTCGATCCTCGTTATATAAAGCACTGCAGAGTTGCATTATTCATTCAAAATCATCTGAAATGATGAAGTTTTAAAATGCTCAAAACTATCAATTTTCTAGTATGCATTCATTACATACCTTGCAAGCAATACCAATCCGTCAAAATAATGGGCCTTACTCTTTGGGTCCTCTGGTTCTTTCAAACTTGCAACTCTTTCCAGATGTACAATTCCTTCTGCATTCTTCCCCTGCCATACAAAAAGAAATGCCATTTAGGTGGATTAATCATTCAAAAGCCATTAGAAATCCTCAAGCTAGATTGTACAAGGAGAGCAGATAGTCAAAAACTTTTTGTTCACTGTCATGTCAAAAAATTGACACCCTATATCTTATTATAATTTTAAAGGGTAATCCAAGTTTTATTTAACATTACCTGCCTTATGCAGGCAACACCAGCCCATTGAGATGCCAGCATTAGAAGATCAATATACTCAGCATCTGACTGATTTCCAGTAAGAAAGAGCTGATGCATCAGAAAGCTTCTGATTAATGGTAAGTTCAATAGTTGCACTATCATTAAAGTACCAGAAAGAAGTTACAGCTCAACTTTAGACTCGCAGATCAAAGTATGCAGTACTGTAAGAAAGTCATTTACAAGAACTAACGATTTAATAGTAAATGCTAGTAGGCGCTGGCTTGCCAGGCATGAAAGAGTTACCACTCAGTGTCCATAGTGATTGTGCATAGAAAGCTGAACCATGATACAAAAGGGGAAATGCCAGAGGAAGGAGGTTTGTGGAGGTGGGGGAAACTTGAGGAGGAGATCAATAGTGGGGATGAAAGAGAAGAGGGTAGGCAACCCCCTTCATGTGCAATTCAGGTCCAATAGCATTTTACTAGTTTTGGGAGAAAAAATACATAAAAGAGATATTGAATATGGTTTAAGAAAAAGATCATCCAAACCTTGGATATAGCAGACTCCAAATATTCAGCAGCCTCTGCAAGTTGTTCTTGTTGCAGTAAAGTCTGGCCCAAAACAGTGAGAGCTCTAACATAGTTGGGGTCCTTCTCCAGAGCTAATCTGTACCAAAGATGATATGCAATGTGATATCCATGTAAAATTAGTCATCAAACAGCAGAGAAGAAAAAAGGCAAAAGCAGTTACCGTAGCAAAGGAATTGCCCTAGATTGTTGGCCCTTAGACAAAAGTTGGACTGAAAGCTGTCAGCAGTACCAGCAAAAAAATATATATATATGAGAAAATGTTCTATTCTCTACAGAATTCACTGTTTTCTATATGTATTGGCAGTCACTCACAACAAGTAGCTCTTTAGGGGATAAATTTTCAACAGAAACTTTTCGCATCTTAGTAGACGAATCCAAGAATGTTGTCCTTGGTGCATCAATTTCTTCAGGATTTGCAGCAGCTGCTTCTGCTGCTGTGCTAGGAGAACCTTTGTCTGGTAACCCTAATGTTCCACGAAAACCAGGATGATTGAACAATAATAGCTGCATAGTTGACATTGTCAAGTAAGAAAGTAGAAATATGCCAGCAGGATATTTATCATGAAGTAATCTAAAGTCACCAACCAACATATTCCTCATTGTAAGATGGAAGACAAATGGTACATATCCTAGTCATTGAAAAACATGTCAGCAAAAGCTAAGGTGTCATGGTTAAGGTTAGCATGGTTCAAGCAGTATCTTTAGAGGACACAGGCTTGCAATAGAAAGATTTCAGAGAGTAACCATATTAGACATCATCCTGAGTTCTCATGTACATTCACTATGTTGTAATTAAATGTCATCAATTAAATATGATCTACATGCTAGCGGGTTAAATGAAGATGATAGCTCTCTGTACAATCAAGACACCCAAAATGTGACACATTAGAGCGGCTAAAGTGTATTAAGAAAGCACTTTGGCATCAATACTATCTCCCAAGTAAATAAGATATCAAGAATGTCCCCATCATCCAAAGGATAGATTTCCTAGCAAATTTACTTTTGAACTCAAAGGAATTCCTGTCCTTTGACCATCAAAACACATTTAAAAGTACTTTTCATACAATTAAATAACATCTAGAAGGCATAAACCAAATTTTTGTTGCGAACACGAAGTGCATAACTAACCTGTAGAACACTTAGTGAACTATTGGTCACCCAGTATAGCAGACTTCCCTGCACAATAAAGCATAGTGAAAATTGTTATTCTGAAAATACAAAAGATTAAGAAGAAATTGAATTATAAAGCATTGAAGGCACAAGCAGACGAACAAAAACAATAAGTAGATATCTTAAATAATAACAATTTTACTAAATTGCGTCTCAGCTGCATCTGTTTACTGATGAATTTGATGAAGAATTAATGCCTTATCATATGAGAACAAGGCATTAGAGTTGTAATAATAAATAATTCAGCATGTGGAAAAGAACAGGTAGGACCAACAGAGTGAAGTAAGATAGACAAATGCAGGACAAACAAAGTGATGGGTGATAAACTCCAAGGTGGTAATCATACTTACTGTAACAACAAGAGGACTAGATTGTTGAAGGGAAAAGAAAAGAAATACGAAACGATAAGGAAAAGAAGAAGAAGAATTAGCTTTCCAGCAAGAAATTAGGACTAAGGGCCCTTCAACAGATAGCCCTCATTCAATAGAATAAGACAAAAGGCATTGTATTCTCAACATAATCCTTTTCATACCATAAGTTCTCCACTGTGTTATGGAAAGGTCTGTGGGAAGTGTATATCTAACATGCTTAGGATATCATGACATCAATAGAAAATATGCATCGAGGATAGCTCCATATACAGCAAGATTGACAACAGTGGATACTGCTTCGGCAACCATTTCAATTACAATGGGTCCTAAACTCGGGATATGAGCACTTAGTTACAAAATTTTAAAACTTTTGGAAGCTATACGATTAGCTAAGCTAGTCCATCAACTGAAATTGTATGAACTCTCATTTGGACTCTATGGAAGCCATTTGAGATCTTTTATATAGTCTGGACAATGATATCCTCATTAAAAGTCTCCATTACTATATATGTCCTTACTTGACTTTATTCCTCTTTTCTTATTCTATATACTTCTTTAAATTTAATTCAATAAAGTGTATACCAAGAGAGATGAGGGAAATTATTTACACCATGTACAAAGGAATTGATCAAAATATAAATTCAAGAAGCAATTACCAAAGAAATCAAGAAGCACAAAATCACAAAAAAATAAGCATGTTATTTTTACCATAACTTCTGATAGCGGCATTCAAGAACTTAAACTAAAGGTCAATCTATTGCCTATCAAATCGAGGCAAGCTCCAGAAAAGAAAGGATTGTTACCTATCTATTAAAAATATCCTTTTAAAAATAACTTTTATTACAAGGATAAGGTGATGAAAAATTATATGAAGTTTCTCAAAAATGTTTAATATATCTATTTCCAAAAAGGATAGCATTACAAGGGGATGGGAGAATTTACCCACTTTCATCAACCATAATTCTTCTATCAGTAAAACACTCTGTTTGAGAGGATGGAAGTTGTGGTAATTTTATCCAGCCCCATCAATTTCCACTCACTCTTCCAAGCAAGACAGTTCGACAATGCTCATCAATTGCAATAAACACCAGGTACATAGAAAGCTATTTCCTTAGGAACATCTGATTGACATGCAAAAGGGAGGACTTTAATAGGTTTTGAGGAAAAAGACTATCATGATTTTTTCCCTAAATAGGTGTAAAGATGTGATATAGTTTTGGGCTGTCAGGAAATTTCGGAATAAAATTGTTTGATTTGCAAGCTTCATCAAGTTGGGTAAGGTGAGCTTGATTGAGAATGTAACTATGATAATTGATACATAGATGATAATGGAAAGAAGGTAAACTAAGTTTCAAAGAAATTGATGTCAACACAACTAAGACTAAGTTGAATAAAGTATTAGATAAACATTGTAAGCTGATATTAGCAAATACTGGTAAGATCAATAAAAGCAAACTAGTCAAGATGATATTATTAAATCGTGAAGGAAAAGGAAATTGAATGTTGTTACCTGTGGAAGGTAAAACCCTATGGCAAATATTGGCAGCGTAAGAAAATCCAAGTAATACTTGTAGTACTACAACAACAGACATTCATCATGAGCGAAACATAATGTAATAAGAATTACAGTTCCAGAACACAACATTCATGGTTAAGATTCTGATATACTCACCTTTGCTAATAAGCCGAAAATGCTATCTGATTCTGTAAAAGAAGTTTTTCTAAAAGAAAGCTGACAAAAGAATCCGTAACAAAAATGTCAATAAGTGAAATGGATGAATAGCATTGTCATTTAATTTCATGAAAACCTCACCAAATCATGCAAACAAAATCATGTTTCACAGTGTATATAATGGCACTTTCAATTGTCAAGATTTTTTTTCAGTTCTTATTTATGTATTTCCTTCACTGGGGGAAAAAAATACAAAATGATTTTAATGTGGTATAGGCCGGCCTCTTCCTGGTTGGGATAATAGAGAGACAGAATACGAACTTAACTATTAAATCGAGACAGAAGTATAAACCCACCTGAATGTTTAAGTAGTGCAAACCAGCAATCAATAATGGAAATATTGGACTTAAAACACCATGTGGGCATTCAGTCAAATTCTGAAACCACAGAGTGCCACCCTGTCATTCAATTACAACATAAGCTTCAGCTCCCTAGAGAGACGAATGCCTCAATGAAACTGCATAATCTAAATAGAGAATCATAAGTAATGCAAGTCTTTCAACATTAAAAGATGGTAAATATTGTATTCTTGTATGATATTACTCAATGAAAAACAAAAGGCAAACAAACAATACAGATAGAACGAGATTCATACAAGCATATACAACTAACAATATTAGTTTGCTTGTCAAAGAACTAGAGTCAATTTGATGACAAATTATTTGGTTTATCAATTAATTCTTGGCATATGCAAACACTAGTGACATATGATGATAATAATGACCATAACAGAAAATACGTAAAGTAATTCCTTATCATTTGTTGACAAGTAATACAGAATGAGAATGCTTGTGCACAATACAAGATATTGGGGACCACAAAAGCCTGCTGAGTGTCCTTGAAGAATTATAGGTCTAACTAAAATATAAAGAGAGCCAAAAAAAAAAACTCAAGGCATGTCAAAAAAATGTCTAACAGGGCATTTTTGACAAGACAAGGATAAAAGAGTTCTGTTTTCCTTCTAATGCCTAAAATGAAGCAATATCCCAGCTGAGGCCACTCAGAAAATGTACATCTTTAACCTAAATGCTAATTACCTAAACTCATAAATTATAACTGTGTTTTTGGTCACCTATACAGATGTAATCATGAGCTCTCACTTCTATCTCGCTCCATCTATTTAAACACCTTATATATAAAAAATAAACTTGCATGAAAATTTTCTTTATCTATAAACTTAGTGACCAACATTTGATGTTATAATTCAACTGATGGGCTATTTGCTCCTTACACAAATGGATGCCAAGTACAGATTTGATAACTTTGTTATGAAAAACGAGTTTACAAAATAAATTCAATGCATGTAATTTTAATTGAATATTCAAGTTTCAGACAGTTAAGGTTTCTTACAGAATCAAACCCCGGATGTTGGTCCAGGGACATTCTTCGTATGCTGGCCATCCATAAGAGAAAACAGGGTACCTGCGCAGATATATTTAAAGAGAAAATGACTAATTAGAAACTTACTGTCATACTTAAACAACCTAATATCATCAATCAAGATAATCATATTGACTTCTCATATGACGTTAAATCACTGATATGGTGAGAACGACTGTCCAACTAAAACAATAAAACATAAATTTTCACAATAGATCATGAAAGCAGTGTTCAAAATAAAAGAAGAAAAGATTGCATCACCTGAACAGAGACATATGCAAAAAGCCATAAAAACGTGGGACAGCCAATTGCTCGTCTTTCCTTCCGAAAAAGTAAAAGTTGATCAATCAAGCTCCTTCCTGATAGCGGTGGTCGGAATGGAGTAGGCACTATGAGAAATGCATATCGTGAAGTAGAAAATTACTTTTGCTTAAATATCTTTTAGTTAAAGAAAAAGAACGAATAGCCATTGTTGAAATTAAAAGAAAAACTCACATTTTGGAAATAACTCAGAGACCCTCTTCAACTTCCTGAGTTGCAAAACAAGTAACGGCAACAACGACACTCTCATGGCCAGTGTCGAGGAAGCAATAACTATCCACCTGAATATCAACCCATTTGACAATTCCGAATCGTAAAAAAACAGAAGAGACCATAAACCGTGATAATATGAGAAGAAGAACCAATCAATTCTCCATAAAAATGGAATCGTTAACACAAAAAATCAAGTACCACTTCCTACTCACCAAGGAAAGCCAGAAAATTCATGATAATCATCAAGCAACGACATGACGGCGTGAATTGGGAGGATCAAATCTTCACTGCCACCAACACCAATGCCAGTAGCAACTCCCAAACTATCATCAACTGTACCAGGTCCAACCTGGGCAGCCTCTAGCTCATTGGATAACAAAGCAGACGGGTCATACAGCATCTCATCGGAGTCATCGTGGTTTGAACTTGTCGACAAGGATCGAGAAAGCGAAAAAGGGAAGGGTTTGGAGATGGAGTAAGTTGTGGTGTTGGGAAAGTAGGATGAGAGTATCGGAGGGAGTGAAGGGAAGGAGGGTTTAGGGCCGTTATTGGTTTTGTCGAGAGCGGAGAGATGGACATAAGAGAGGGTGGATATAGAGTGGAGATAACGCCGTTGACGGATAGCTGACAATAGAAGAGTGTGCTTTACGAACATGACCACGCTCAGTACAGCTATAAAGCTCTTGGTGATGTACAAGCGGAGGCAGAGAGGTAGAGGGAAGCAACTTTGGCTGTCGTCAGAATGAGTTTTAGATTTGTTTGCGTAGGCAATGAATGGAGAAGAAGTCAATGAGAAGAGAACCAGACGTGGGCCGAGTGGTTCAATTTCGAACTTGGGCCCATTTTTCCAACAAAAAAAGTTATTCTGAGATTGGTTGATAATGAAAAGAAAGTAGTTGAGGATCGTCCGCATTAAGTCCATTCCCGAGAACCATGCGGCTAAAATGAAAAGTAAACTCCTGCTTTAGTCGGCGCGTCTTCGATTAGCTTTCATTTGGATCCTTATTTATGTAAAGGAAGAAAAGGAAATATTAAAGAGAAAAGCGGAGAAAAAAAGAGTAAAGAATGGAAGAAAAATGTAATTAATGGGTGTCGAATCCACCAAAAATAAATCTCAAACACCAAACAAATATAAATTGCGCACAGTGGTAATGGGGTCGATCCAAAGAGAATAGAATAATTGATTCTATTTAAATGCCAAAGAACGAGTGAAATTAATTAAAAAGGAGGTTTGGAGTTTTCTAATGGAACTACTAATTAAACTAGTCACTAATAAATTATTAACGCAATTATAGCTGGACAAAATAGTAATTACGATTCAACTAGCAAAGAACACAAATAAAATTGATTAACACAATAAACGACAACTAGCCAGGAAATTCCTAATTATT
>JANKOD010000006.1:22431926-22453233 GCA_026284645.1 Erythroxylum acuminatum
ACAACACCGTAATAAAATGGGAAAGGGTCACATATGCATTGCATACATAATTGATTGCATATTTGTATATGGGAAAAGGCAAGAATGCCTTGTATGTTGTAGTTTGTTGTTAATCCAATCATGTGGTACTTCTGAATATGTTTTTGTGAAATACTCTGTGACTTGCTTAAGTGTTGCATGAATTGGGTGAACCATCGATGATGGTTCCTCACTGAGTTCGCAAACTCACCCAAAATTGCAACTTATTTTTTAGGATCGAGAGTAGACTCCTAGCTCTAGAGGGACTTTTCCTGCCGTGTAGATCGTGTTGGCAAGAGAGGTCATAGCTCACAGGTCAGTCAGCTAGGACTTTTGGGATGACCTAGTTAGGACTGATGTGTTGTCCTTGTTTTAGTAGCATATTGTACTAGGTTTATCGGGTTGATGTACAGACAGTGAAAAACTGACAGTTGTGTAAATTACTGATTTTGATGAAATGAAATGGAAAAAGGTTTGGTTTTAAAAAGTTGTGATTTTATATTAATGTTTTATCATTATGATGCCATGTGGAGTATAGTGGTGTTTGTTCGTAATTCTTTCTTGTCGTAGGCTATGTACCGGAATAACCTGCAGGCGTCCCGATGTGTACCCTACGGTAAGGGGGCGCTACAAAACTGGGTTGTGGGCTATGCTTATTGCTAATTTATTATCACGGTAAAGTCTCATAATACCATCCCACTTAATCTTTAAGTCTTTTAGAATGATTTTTAGCCAAAGCGATTCAAATATGCCTTATGCCATAGCATGAAATTCTACCTCTACACTAGATCGTACTACTACCCTATTTCTTGCTTCTCCATGTGACAAGATTCCCTCCAAGAAAGGTATAGTACACTGATGTAAATCTCCTATCAACTACAAATCTTATATATTCAGCATCAATAGATGCTTCAAGTGTCATATCTTCATTTGTTTTAAACAAAATCCCTCTTCCTAGAGTTCCCTTAAGGTATTGCAAGATTTTATATGCTACTTGTAAGTGGGCTTCTTTAGGACTATGCATAAACTGACTTACAATGCTTACAACATAGGCTATATCATAACTAGTATGTGCCAAATAGATGAGTCATCCTATAAGCCGTTGATACATTTCCCTATTGTCTGGAACATCTTCATCTTCTTTTCACAGCCTAAGGTTCGGCTCTATGGGTGTATTTGTGGGTTTGCATGCAGCTTTACCTATCTTCTTGGGTAAATCAGTAACATATTTATGTTGGGATATAAAAATTCCTTTTCTGGAATGTGCTACCTTAATTCCTAGAACATACTTAACCTTCCCAAAGTCTTAATCTCAAACTCCTTAGCTAAACAATTACTCAAGATCCGTTACTCTATCTCATCATCTTTGTTAGTGTAATGTCATCCACATAGGCTAGTAATACTGTTACTTTACCTATGGTTGAATGCTTAATGAATAATGTGTGATCTCCTTAAATTTGCTTATATCCCATAGATTACATGACCCTTGCAAATCTGCCAAATTAGGCCTAAGGAGATTGTTTCAATCCATATAAGGCTTTATTCAGTTTACATACAGTGTTGGTGGTCACCTTTATTTCATAACCTAGTGGAACTTCCATGCAAATCTCCTCCACAAGATCCCCATGCAGAAATGCATTTTTTTTACATCAAATTGTAATAGTTTCCAACCATAATTTGCAGCTAGAGATAAAATTACTCTAATTGTATTCATCTTAGTTATAGGAGCAAACGTCTCTAGGTAATCAATCCCATAAGTCTGAGTGTATCCTTTGGCTACCAATCTTGCCTTGTACCTTTCAAGAGACCCATCAGTCCTATATTTCATAGTATACATCCATTTGCAGCCCACCGGCCTTTTTCTAGCTGGTAATTTCGCCAAACTCCAAGTTTTATTCTTTCTTAGTGCCTCCATCTCCATATCCATGGCTTGTTTTCATTTTTCGTTAGACTATGCCTCATATAAAGTTGTAGGAATGGTTATGGTATTGAGGTTTACAAGAAAGGCTTTAAATGTTGGTGAGAAGTTTTGAAAGGACATGTAGTGTGAGAGTGGGTATAACGACCTTTTGGTGCATGTTCTGGTTCCTTTCCTAATGGCAATAGGTTGGTCCTGATCTTCCTCACTAATCTGTACTTCAGTTTCAGTTTGCAAAGTAGGGAAATCAGAAATTGTTACCTCATTTGAGGAATCTAGATCAAATTCTTGTATATGCACAGATTCCGGATTGACATCTTTTCGCCTTGAGTACACCAGATTTTTGCCAAATCGCATATCTCCAGAAACAGATTTAGGTTCAAGAATGGATTCGGGTTCAGATTAAGGAGATTTTAGTTATGGTTGAGCTAAAGGCATTTGACTGGGTTTAGATAGAAGTAAGGGATCATATTCAGACAATCCAAGAATAAACTCCTTATCTTCCTTGAGATTCTCCCCCTAAAGATAAGGTTGGACGAAATAAGCTTCTTGTTCATTAAAGGTTACATCTTGGGACACGTGAAATTTCTTAAAAGGAGGATGATAGCACTTATATCCTTTTTGAGTTGATGAATACCCTACAAAGATGCACTTCAGTGCTCGAGGATCCAATTACCCCCGGTCTTGGCTGTGAATTTGAACAAAGGACACATGCCCAAAAATGCGAGGTACAAGATTGTTTGTAGTGTATATATTTGGGTAGAATGAAGAGAGTACCTCCATGGGACTTTTGAATCCTAGGACTCTAGAGGGTAGTTTGTTAATGAGATGAGTGGCTGTTAGAACTGCTCCCCCCCCCAAAAAAATATTTTGGTACATTTTTTTGAAATAACAATGCTCGTGTTGGTCTAAAAGGTGTCCATTTTTCCTTTTGGCCACAAAATTTTGTTCAGGTGTTTTGACACAGGAAGACTCATATAGTATCCCTTCTGTTTGACAATAGATAGCAAGCGTTTGGTTGAAGTAGTCTTTAGCATTGTCTGATCTAAGTTTCTTGATGTTTACACCAAACTATTTTTTTACCATAGGGACAAAATGAGGAAGTACATAACTAACTTCAGACTTGTGTTTGAGCAAGAAAACCCAGGTAACTCTAGTGCAATCATCAATAAAAGTCACAAACCACCTTGCCCCTGACACATTTGAAACAGTTAAGGGACCCCAAATATCAGTATGAATAAGATAAAAGGGAAAAATACTTCTTTTATTGCTGATAGGAAAAGGTATACACTTGTGTTTAGCAAGTTCACACACCTCACAATGAAGACTCTCAAAATCTAGCTTTGTAAACAAAGCAAGAAACAAAGATTTAATAATTCTAAACGATGGATGACCTAACCTATGATGATATAAGAAGAATTTTTCTTTACTTGACAACACCGACTCAGACATGAATGAATAGGGTGATTTGCTTGTGGATATGTTTGACCCGTTTGCTTCCTCAAGGTAGTAGAGACCATCCCGTTCTCTAGCACTTCCAATCATCTTCCCCGAATCCCTCTCCTGAAATAAACAATGGCTTGAATGAAATGTAACATTACAAAGTAAATCCAGTGTGAGTTTCTTTACAGATATTAAATTTGTGGACAACGTAGGGACATGGAGAACATTTTTCAATGTTATGCATGGGTTTATTTTGACATCTCCTAAGCCAGCTACAATTGCTAAGGATTTTTCTGCTGTGGCTATTTTCTTATTGCTTGGGCAAGGGGAATAGGTGGTAAAGTGTTTGGATGAATGAGTCATGTGGTCTGTGGCTCTTGAATCCATAATCCAAGATTGTTGAAAAACCTTATCTGAGACATTTAATCCAAATGAAAAGGAACACATACCTGAATGCACAAAGGTACGTGGTACGTCTACCTGCAAGTTTCTCTGTATTGCTAACGAATGCTCTAATCTTTTCCACTTCATCTTGATTGAAGCCTTTTGAGTCTTGCTTGTCTTTCTGTTGAGATGTCCTTGTAGCAATCTGCGCTTGTCCATTACCCCTCGGTTGATATCCTTTCTGTCCCCACTCATGGCTAGGAGGCTTTCCATGCAACTTCCAGCACTGCTCCTTCGTATGACGCAGCTTTTTGCAGTAGGTACACCACAGGTCATCACGGTTTTGAGGCTTGGATTGAATCCCCTTTCCAGTCTCTACATCAAATCTTTTTCCAGCCTGCTTTTCACTCCTAATTACCATAGCCGAACCATCAGAAGGTTGAGAATTAAGCATTAAATTTCTCCTACTTTCTTCACTCCGAATAATAGCCGCTACCTTATTAAAGCATGTAACTTTCTGCTTTCCGAGTATTTGGATCCTTATTTGATCAAACTCAGAATTCAATCCCACAAGGAAGTCATAGACTCTATCCTGTTCAATGAACTCTAAGACACTTGGTCTGAATTACTCGAGGATTATCAAGTTCCTGCCATATCAACTTCAACTGGTTGGCATATTCCATCACAGATTTGTTCACTTGTTTAGAAGCAACTATCCTGACTTTCACTTCATACACTTGGGCCGCATCCCTAGCTTTTGAGTATGTCTGCTGAATCGCATCCCAAATGTCTTTGGCTGTAGCCATGAACATTACGGTATCGCTTTGTTTAGGCATCATTGAATTCCAAAGCCACGCCATGATCAATGAGCCCACCTCATCCTATGCTTCAAAACTTGGATCTTCTGGCCTTGGTCCAGTTCCTAACAAATGACTAATCTTTCCCTTACCTTTAAAAATAGTTCAAACAAGTTGTGACTACTTGAGATAATTTTTTACATCCAATTTGTAGGCAGTTTGAATGATCTACAAATCCACCGAAGATTGTGTCTTGACTACTTCATCTGATGAAGCCACAATGATTGATCCACTCTCCTTGTTTTCTGTCATTGTCCTTCACTTCTATGTGCAGTCAACTGCTTAAGGAAATTAATTAGCGATGAAGGCTGACTGTTTGAATGAAATAAATCAGTGATGAAAGGCTGGTTCAGGGACAAAAGAAAAGAATCTCAACAGAAGAAGAGAACAGCAATCTTTATTTTTTACCCAGAAAAAATTGAGCCCAAGGCTTTGATACCATATCAGAATTTAGGGTTTAATTTATCCTTTATTGACACTTAATATGATATATATATACAAAGAGTACAACACAAATTAGGAAACTAATCTCCTAATCCCACTAAACTAGGAAGCTGACTTTATCTTAAAATCCCTTATCTTTGGGATCCTAACAATGCATATCCTATACACGATTTTTATCTAAAACAGTATCTATATCTATTATTACAAATTCTCACATCATCTTTTACTGGCACTTTTTGACCTTAATGATCTATGAGTGTTATTATTTTCTTGCCTTTGGGAAATTGAAAGTATATTTCCTATTTACAATTTTTAATCCTTTGTTTACACTTAATAAGAACTTGACTATGGATGATATTGAAGTTGGAGATGATACTAATTGAGGGTTTTCCAATACACTTTATGTTTGTGGACCAAGGGCACAATTTTACATCAAACAAAAAGATTTGATACCTTTTAGATAACAGCTTTTGAGCTTCCTCAGCCAGTTCCCTTGAACTTGAAGTTCCTGTGTCTGTGGGTCTCTTCTTGCCTTTGGCAATTTCATACAGGTCCTATAAATGAGCAATCCCAGGCTTGGCTCCATGATGGAGAAAGAGAACAGATAGGCTTCTCCATCTGTTGTCACAAAGAAAGGAAATTAATTAATGTTGCCTTTTTCCTCAATTTTTACTGCATGAGAATTGAGAGTTCCAGCATATAGTTTGGTCTACAAAATCTCTTTTAGAAGGTATTTGAATTCTTAAAATACTGTATAGTATACTCAATGCTAATTATGAATTGTTTCTGATTCCCACCAAAAGCCAATCGATTGGGAAGCATCAGGTGCTGATTAACAAGGCCTAGTTGGCTCACATGTCCCAAGTATGATAAGCCAATAGTTGGTCTGAATAATTGTATGTTTAGACCTCATTATCCATGGACTTTTAATTTGGTTTACCTTATTGTCTGTTTTAACCATTCGCTATTCATGTATTCTTTAGTATCTTAAGCTCTTCTACTATGATGTCTATCCAATCTTTTCTGTTTCCAGTTAGGGTTCATATGCATCTTTGTGCATCAAGTTTAGCATTTTACATTCAAGCAAAGTGAAGCCACATTTGGGCTAGTGGATCAGAAGTTAGATGACTATGCTGTTATTTGTCCAGGGACTTCTCTAATTGTAGTGGCTTTGATTTCTTTTCTTCAAATTTCAGATATTTCACTTGTTTGATTTAGAGCATTGCATGTTTTTCATGGTTCTTCCTTGGTAATACTTTAGCTTATTTGTGATCAGACTTTGATTATGAACATGTCCATAGATGCTTGGAATACCTTTCTTTACCAGTGAATCATCTCATACCAAAGCATTGTGATCCAAAAACCTTCCTACCTATTTAGGTTGTCCTCGACTTCAATATGATCTGTTCTTATCTAGTTGATAAGATGTGACTTATTCTCTTTTCCTATTCATATTTATTCTTGAACCTGATCTCCCACTTACAATGTATATGTAGCAATACATGGCTACTAATCTGCATTCAAATTGATGGAACATATTAGTGGTTTTGGTATCAGGAAATTTGTCTTCACAAGCGGACAAGTATAGACAGGTTTACTATGTAATAGCACTGCCAATATGCTAGCATATGGATGCCTGAATTGCTGTCTCTCTCTCCATTTCCTACATAACTGGAAATCGTGTATTTTATACATCCTTATACTTGATATCTCTCAGCCATACATATGTTCTAATAGGCACTTGCAGCACACAACACACATTGTGCTCACTTGTGGTCTCAACATCGTTATGCACACTTGTGGTCTCTATATCATTATGCTTTGCTCTTCTATTCCTAGATACTCATTCTGTTTATTTGCAGTTTAGTACTACTTAGGTCTTAGGTATGCATTGTGTATGAACTTTTCTAGCAGGTACTTGGTTATGTACATAACTAATTTGGTTGTTTTAAACTGAATTCCAGGCTTCACCAATCAGTTTTGGAGATCATCCAGTTGTTGTTGAGGTAAAGAGAACCAGTACACGAGGTAAGTCAAGTTTGTCCTGTAAAAGTTGACAATTTAAATTGTTGTGTTTTGAAGGCACTAGCTATTCCAAGTTTATGCACCCCTCCGCATTAGAAAGTCAAGATGATAGTGGTTTCTGCAGTTAGCAGCAGTGGCAGAGGAAGGTACACTTCAGGAAGAAGTGGATTCCGGAGTGACAGTTTCAAAAGTCATCGAAGCTCAGGCATTGGTAGAGGATATGGCAGGAACGAATTCAGAAATCAGGCTGAGTTATCAGGGCGAACCAGGGGTTCAGCTGGTCGAGGTGGAGAAGATTATCAGCGAGCTGGTCAGAATGGAAACAAAAGGGGAGGGCGTAATGGTGGGGCAAAAGGTAGTTATGTTCCTCCTTGACTACGGGCAACTGAAATTAGATAGATGATTTTTGACAGTAGAAAGAGGCCATCAAGGCATTAGAGATTCATACGCTCATATTTTAGCTTCTATCTACTTATGAAAATCTTGTTGAGAGTCATTTTTTTTGGCTTATGTTCTGGACTTTCATAAAAGCTTATAATACGTGAGATGTTTTCTTGGCACAATCTGTGTAACTATTCATGAAGGTCTTGTAATTTTTGAAGATCTCTCGCGTTTTCGTACACATATACATATACATACATACATCTGGTGGCTTGTATGGAAGATGAACCCGTGTATAACTGAACTGGACCCAACTGCTTGCAGCAAAACCCGAACAATTGTAAGGGCGAGATACTTGCATAATTTTGTAAATGCTCATGATTAGCTTTAAGTTGGTAGAATGACTCAGAAGACATGAATATCCAAGGTGAATAGAATATTGCTTGGTACTTGATCAAAAAGACTGGCAATATGGAAGGGGAATAAGTATATATGATGGCCAAGTGTGTAATGGGGGTGAATTTGATATAGTTTTAGTTGCATTGGAATTGTCCTATTACATTGAATCAATTTTTCTGCAAGTTGGATACGAAGTTTGAGGCGGCAAAAGCTGCAGATCCAGCCACCACGCAAAACAGAGTAACAAGAAGCTGCAGGGCAACCTGCCAGGGGTAATCCTCAGGGACAAGATATGCACAAGAAGGACCCAGCAGTAGGAGTCCCAAGCTCAGGCTCAACAGCGCCCCCGGAGTTCCAGGGTCCGTGGCCGCGGATAAGACACCCAATTCCTCAGCCTTTGACAGGAGGCCTAGTTTCTCTATGCTTGAGAGAGAGAGACCAAACTTCTCTACTGCAGAAAGGAGCCCAGCTTTCTCAGCTTTGGTTAGCAGCTTCAGCTGCTCCACCCTTGTTAGTAGCTTAATTGGAGGTGAGGTCACCAAGGGACTGGTCCTTGGTTGCTCTCCAGGAGGAAAGACAGTTGAGTTCTGCAATATCCAACAAACAATACTTGTTTATAAATGACATTCAAAGTTTATAAGCATTTCAGAAGTTGTTTCTCACGCCAATCTTGCCTTTTTGTTTTTAATAAAAAAGGATCCGTTTCATGCAATTCAAAGTCTTCATGAACAGCATATAAAGGAAGAAATCGTTTCATTTATGCTTCAGAAACATTTACTCAACAGCATACAAAGGAAGAAATCCTCAACTGCGCACATAAGAAAAGAACAAGAAAAGAGAACATACATACTGTACAGACATGGATTGGATACTAAATACCAAGTATCGTACACCAAACCTTTCTAGAGCTAATAGTTTTGGGAGTTGATGGTAATGGCTTCTGGGTAGCCATGGACTTGACCATCAGAAGTGAAAATGAACGGTCTGCTACCGCCTTCATTCTCTTGGACTTGGAACCAGAATATGTGAATGGTCCACTTCTGGTGTTCGTTCCATGTCTTTCTTTGTTTCAATCTCATCCAACACAGATTGGAGGAGCAGGGATTGGGCGTTGGTGGGTTGGATTCCACGTGGCACCACATGGTTGGCCACTCAAGAAAACTCACTAGATCTGCTCCATATAATCCTACAAAAGATAAAGAAAATTAAATTATCTTGATCGCATGAAGGCCCAATTCCAAGAAGCCCATCACAATTAGATTTTAAAACCCTCCCTCCAAGTTCCAACAATTCCCAATTTTCCTATGGCAGGAACCCTATAAAAGTAAATCCCTTCAACGATCAATTCTATAGGTTGTGATTGCCTGTTTCCGTTTTTATGTTAATAGATGGATAGATGAAGTTGCACACAGGGTAGCACATGCACATGAAACAGCCACCCTATACTCCAATTCTACAAGTTCTCTCTATCTTAGTGTTCGTAAATGGCAGACACAACGTTGTCTCTTCAGAAGCTCGAAGCTTTATGGAACTCCCAGGTTAACGACGAGGAGAAGTGGGCCCCCAATGTGGTACTTTCTCTTTCCAACTCCTTATGTTAATTTATTACCTGTTCTGTAAGTATATATTTACTGTACATTTATACCTAACAATATACCGAATTTGGTTATGAGAGAGTATGGTATCAGTATCAATTAATGTTCAATATCATTTCAGTTAATTTTTTAAAATTATAAAATAGTACCTAAATATTTTAAAATTGTATATTTTTAATTTTATATTAACCTTGTGTATAAAAATATAATAATATAAATTTAAAATAACAAATATCTGTTATTTTTATTAATATTAGTTTTCACATATTTCAAGTATAAATAATAAGTATACTTAATATAAGAAAAAAGATTGGTTAATTAACTTACAAATATAAAACTAATAATAATGCAAATTATTTAAAATATTATAATTTACTTCATATAATAAAGAACAATTATATTAAAACGTTATATAGTAAGAATAATAAATTTCTAAGACTTTATAAGTATTACAACAAGAGTTTATGTCAAGGAACATAACTAAGTAGAAGTGAAACCTGAAATATATATATATATAATATTTAACATATGCATAAAATATAAATGAAATTAAAAGAATATAAAATAAATGAAAAATATGGAATTTCATTCAATCAAATATTCGCTCAAATCATATTAACCGCAATTTTAATTTGGTACAATTCTTATCATTAATAAGAGTCTTATCATCACCATCATTCAAATTAATTGTACTAAATGACATTTCAGTACTTTCCCTTCTAAGATTATCTTCTAAGTCACTTTCATTTATCAAACATAGTTCCTTAAAAACCTAATATGCTAAAATATCGATAGAATCAAGGCAAATTAAATCTATATAATAACTTCTTTTATTAAGAGTCTTAGTACATAAATAAAATTAAATTATTGAAAAATTTCAAAATGTATATTTAACTTAATAATCATGATAACATATCTTTCTTGAAACTTTAAGTTGTATCAAATAGATACCAAATCGTTTATCCTTTTGTGTTCCAATCTATTTCTTTTTTTAGAGTGAAAGAATTTAAATGTGTTTAAATTCCTTTCATACCCTATTGCACTCATATATTGTCTCAAAATTCGAATTGCAGACTTTTGCAATTATGAAATACCACTTTTGAATTGGTCTCATTAAGCAATTGTAAGCTAATAAAAGTAACCTTATAAACAAAATAAAATAATGATTAATTCCCAATAAGTAACAAAGTGAAGAAATATTTACCTTAATCCTCTGTTTAAAAAATTGCAATGGACATCCCAAAATCACCATAGACATTCTTGTAAACTTTCATTTGTGAACTTAAAAGATCTTGTATCATCTCATATGCGACAATTGTTGTAATAGTTAATAACATTCTCTTATTAACTTCAACTTTCTTTGTAAAAATTAGTCAAAAATAGATACTAGGATTCAAAAATGCCCTAATTGTAAACAAGAGAGAGTAAAGTTGCATTTCTGGTCTTTCATTGATGACTAAAGATAATTTATATACAAATAAGGCCTATTTTTTATATTGGTTTTGATTGCTTCCTTCATCCTCTCCATGAAACTATAAAAATTACTTATTATTACCTTCTCATCACTATCAGTCAAACAAAGTACTCTCAATAAAGACTCACAAACTTGGATGAGAAATTGATATTAGAACCAAATTTTATGATCTTTAAGTATAATTCTAGAAACCTCCATTCTAGCATTAGACATGTCATATTGAGATGCAACCAACTTATCACTTGTAAATATTTGTCTAAACTCATTCTTCATTAGAACAAAACACTAGAGTGATAAAAAATTAGTTGCAAATCTTGTAATAGCAAGATGACGTATTTGGTGAAACCCTTTATCATCAAATTTAGGACTTATACACAATTATAGATGAACTTAGATATTAACAACTTCATTAAATATTTGAAATATAGTATATGCATTTCTAATAAAGCTAGCTGTATCAATGGACATAAAAAACTTTGTCCCCTTAACAAAATAAGTCAAAAAATTGATAACAGGCTCATGTCTTCTATTTGTTCAACAATCACACATGATTGAATACTCATAAGTTGCCCAACTCATTTTTTTTCATCCAAACAACTTTTTATTTCATAAATAAAGCTACTCAAAAGACTATCTTTGTAGTCATCAATTGAAAGAGCTTTATATCTTAGACCATAAATGTCAATAACATCTATTATAGGGTAGTAATAATAAGATTGAGCAACATTAAATAATACACATGCATGATACCACCATCTATAGCCAGTTATAGGTCAAGCCATGCTAGGCCCTTGCATTATAGGGCTTGAGGCTCGACCGGACTTGGGGCTACCAGCTTGACTGGGCCTAACCCGATTTGGCTTATCATAAAAAAATTCAAAATGACATTGTTTTTGACAAAATGACGTCATTTTGTCACTGCCTGTCAAGCCTCTAGCTGTAGGACTTGGCTAGAGGCCTGTTGGGCTCAAAAAATCAGGTCTGAGGCCCAACTCAAGGTCCAGTCAACCTGAGCCTAGCTCATTGACTTTCAGTCATGCAGGGTTGGAACTAGGCCCTATTGCCAAACCTAACCATCTATTCATTGCCATGTCTACACTATGAGCTGCTTTTTAAAATTATAAGAGAGTATGAATTGAAGGTTAAGCTCTAAGAGTCGTTCGTGGTGCGAAAAAGCTAGACATTTGTCTTCTTCTCTTTCTCACATCAGGTGTAACATCTCCTTCTTGTGGGGTAGAACTGTCACCGTCAACATTCCTAATATCATCCTAACCACAGGAAAAAGAACTTCCGCTACTACTTTTGTATTTCAATCTTTGTTTCTGTCTTTTTTATACTGATAATCTTTAAACAAAGTTTTCATTTGTCATTTCACGTTATGACACCATTTTTATAAGGCTCTATATCACCTTGGATCCTAGCTAAATGCTTCTTTAATTTGGTGATTTTCCCTAATTTTTCAAATGCTTGTACAATATAAATAAATGATATAGTTCTTCATTTTAGGAGCCAATCTAACATAAGTTCAAGCTAGATCATCAAATCCTACTGAGGAGGTGAATTATCAATAAAGATATATGTCAAAAATAGATTAATAACTTCTTATTCAAAAATAAAGTTTTTGTGTATAACAGAATTATATAACTATAAAAATTCAATAATTAACTATAAGCATGTTTATATAGACTCTTACATCTTTCTTTATGGTAATCTATATTATAAAAATGACTTTATTACGTAAAATGAAAAGAAAATTTATTACTTAAACACTTATTCGCATTATGATGAGCAATCGGTATATTTTCATAAATCAAGGAATGCCTTAAAGGCCATTTTAAAGGCATACGAAATGAAAAGATAAATTCACATGGATTATTTTCTACTATGTATTTAACTACACATGAAATAGAATAATGAATGTGCATTTGTAACTTTGTTATCATGTTGGAAATATTCCTTTTCAAAGTTTAATTCTTAGTATTTGTAATGTTATTTTCTAATGACAACAATGAACAATATAAAAATTCAAACATTTTATTTTTAACTAAGTTGCATATATTAAATGATTTAATTATATATTAAATCTTATGTTGAAATGTCTTATATTAAATACATTTTATATACAAATAATAATTAGTAAATTGTATGTTACACATAAATTAATTAACAATTTAATAAAGTATTTGCCTCCTTTTTATGATTATTATAATAATAACTAATATGAAAAATTAAATAAATAGAACCTTATGTCTTCATGAATTCACAAAATCTATAAAGTAAAAAAATATAAATTTAACAACACATTCTATTTCATAATTTTTGGATAATTTTGGCTTAATTTTCTCAATATATATAAATTCAACAACATATTCTATTTCATAATTTTCCGAAAATTTTGGATTAGTTTTCTCATAAATTTACCTTTACAAAACAACCTTAACAAGGTAATCTTTAATCACGTATATCTAAGCCCCATTTATATTTCATAAACCATTCATAAATTCGCAACTCACTCACAAGTTGCAATAGAAACAACAACTTTAAAACACACAAAAATCAAACAAATAACAACCCAAGGTTTAGGAATCATAGGTTTATCGGATCCAGGAGATTCTAGACTCTGTCCTTTTGGTAGATTTGATGGGTTGCAGGGAGAGCTTGGAATGTAGGGAAGAGCTGGCTTCTAACGGTGAAGAGCTGGCGGCCAATGATGTTACGGTAGAGTTGGTGCAATGGTGCGGGTGCTGAGGCCCAAGCTGGTATAGCAATGTGTATGAGTCCGATGAGGTGAGGATAGTAAGTTCTAGCTATCAAGGACTCGGAGGAGTTGTCATAGACATAGTTGTTGACGTTGGAGAGTAGTTGGAGAAAATAAGATGAGGGAGAGAGTAACTAAGTGAGCCAAGGAGGAGAAATGAGCAGAGACCAGAGGAGGACAATACACTTAGGGTTAGGTAGGTTGGTTTAATTTTTTTCAATTTGTTCTATAAATTTTTAAATTACATAATTCAACCTAGTAAATATCTGTATTTAAGGTATCAACTGATATAGAACCAACAATTTAAATACTATTTTTTGGCTGATACTGGCAGGTACAAAATGGTTATTGTTATCTAGGTAGAAAACATGGTAGGTATGACTTTGGGGAATTATCATTTACTTTTCTAGTCCTAACTCGGATCAATATAATTTTATAATGGATTTTACTAATTCCCATAATTATTATCAAGAATTTGATCAAATTTTGAATTGAATAGTCTGGTTTAATCATAAACATTTTCTCAGTTATTTATTGCAATGGTGGAGTTCGTGTAAACTTGTGTTTACTTAAAGAATATCAACAAAAGATGGAGAAATTTAAAAGAATGTTATTAGAACCTTAAGTCCTAATTGAGGAATCATGCGAGCATTGGGGAGCCTTGACCAATTGTTTGACATTCGGGGTGACAAAACAAGGCAAAGACTTACAAGTAGGCAAAGAAAATAAGAATTGTTAATGAGTTGACATGCATTGGTTCATATTGGCGAAAATCTTCGATGAGATGCAAGATTCAAATATGAGAACAAAAGATAACTTGTGATGAACATTGAGTTGAAGGTTAGATGGATAAAATGTATAAAGAAAACATGTGAGTGCTCTAAGGACTTAATGTGTGCTCAAATAGACAAACTATGACTAATGGACTTAATATTAGTAAGCATTGGACCAGACCAGTGTGCTGTGAAAGGCTTTGGGTTTAGATAATTCATCATTGATGGATAGAGATTAAGGGGAGATCTTCAATGATGTAACAGATAAGATCATAGTAATGACCATGTGGGAGGATGATCTGAAGATAGTAGAGTTTTTTTCATAGATACGGATGTATCAATCCTAGTTAAATGTAATATCTTATCTTGTTAGTTGTGATGTAGCTAAATCCTATTAAATAAAGACCTATTTGGATGAGGGTGTCATTCAATTGATTAGGGTGATATAATCTGATAAGGATAGATGTGATCTAATTAGTTCAGTTCAATTAGGATTCTAAATTATAAAGCCATAAATGCTTATAAATAGCTTATTTGAGCCTTGCTATTAGGAGGAGAGATAGAGGGGAAGGGAACACATTGAGAGAGAGCATTCCTCTGTAAACTTTTGGGAAAGTAACAAAGGTAAGTTTTTAATGTAGTTGTTATGTGTTTATTGTTGTCTATGATTATTTAATACTTTTGTAGTATTCTTACTTGAGTGTGAGAGTTAAACACTTTAAGGGTCGCGAGACATTTGAGAATAAGGTTTTGTTGGTCAACGATCACGTGGGAAGGCTGAGTCTTACTTAAGTGGACCTAAGTGAGATTGTCATATAAAGGAGTATCCGCAACTTCAATATAAGTTGGTGTCTAGTAAAACCTCTATAACTACTGGTATTAGAGCCAAAATATATATCAGGAGGTAGTAATTTGACAGAGCATGTCAATAGAGTGGAGGCACTCATAGGGCCAATTGCTTAGGTGGTGACAAGAAAAGGCAAAGATTTGCAAGTAGGCAAGGAAAACGGACATTGTTGATGAGTTGGCATGCATTGGTATACATTGGCCGAAATATTTGATGACATGTAAGATTTGGATGTGAGACCAAATGATAGTTTGAGATGGACTTGGGGTTGAAAGTTAGTTGGATCACATGTAGGAGGGAGGCATTTGAGAGCTCTAAGGACTTAATGTGTGCTCCAATAGATAGACTGTGACTAATGGACTTAATATGGGTAAGCATTGTATCGGATCAGTATGCCACGAAAGGCTTTGTGCTTGGATGACTCATCATTATTGGATAAAGATTAAGGGAAGATATTGGATAATGTGGTTGATAAGATTAAAGTAGATATACATTAGCTCTAAAAGAGAAAGATCATATAGGAGGATCATTTGAAGATAGTAGTATTCTCCACAAATATGGACGTATCATTCATAGTTAAATATATTTTCTTATCTTATTAGTTGTGATGTAGCTAAATCTTATTAGATAGAGATTTATTTGGATAGGGGTGTCATGTAATTGATTAGGGGTGATATAACCTGCTAAGGATAAAGGTGATCAAGTTAGTTCAGTTTAATTAGGATTTTGAATTGTAAAGTCATAGGTGCTTATAAATAGCTCATTTGAAACTTGCTCCTCGGAGGAGAGATAAAGGAGAAGGGAACATATTAAGAGACAACATTTCTTTATAAACTTTTGGGGAAGTAATAAAGGTTAATTTTTACCGTAGCTCTTGTATGTTTATTGTTGCCTATGATTATTTAATACTTTCATATTATTCTTACTTAAGTGTGGAAGTTATACACTTCGAGGATCGTAAGGTTTTTGAGAACAAAGTTTTTTTTGTTAACGATTACGTGGGAAGACTAAGCCTTACTAAAATGAATTTATGTGAGATTGTAATGTAAAGAAGTAGATGCAATTTTGGTATAACTTTGGTGCTAAGAAAACTTTTGTAACAAATTCCTTTAGTAATTGGAGTTAAAGAGATGAAAATATAATTGATAGGTACCTGGTAGATGCTTCTTATATATGAAATATGCAAGGATTCATGTTGATTGTACTTAGAAGTGGGAGATGAATATAATCTTAGTATCCATACAACTAAGCTAAACACTGCCATATATATATATATATTTGCATCTCAGCCTTTTTTTGGGAACTAAAGTTTATGATTAAGAGGTAATGATTTCGCACATTAAAGTAAGGTGGTGTCTATGTACTCATTTAATGGGTAATGTAATCATAATTACATGTCAAGATACTTTTTAGTAACTAATATCAACTCTTCTAAAGTTATTATTAAACTAAGCATTTCCATCCATGTTTTGATGATATTGTTATTATTAATAATAAATGTTTATGAGCAGTAGTAGCTTGACAGTAAGGCTCCTACATATGGCGTTAACATTTACGAGCCTCTACTGAGCCATGTTGTTTAATGGTTTGCATGATGAGGCCACTATCTCACAATCACATTATAGCTTTTTAATGGATTCTTGTTTAATTGCTTTTGAGTCTTAGCCTACTTTACTTTGAGAAGAACTTGATTCCTTTTAAGATCTCATTATGCATTGCCCAGAGAAAACGTTCACATTAATTCATTATTGCTTTTCTCCTTTAGTTAATTGATTTCTTTCTTATATTTCTAAAAAAGGAGAGAAAATTAGTGGTATTAAATATGTTCAAGGGTAATGACTATTGTATTTAGACGGAGTGGATATTTCATAGATATACGTAACATTGAATTTAATTTTAATACTAATGAAAGCAATTTTTGAATATCTTTATCTCCTTATAAGTTGTGATTATGTTAATTGAATTTTGTTCTTATTTTGCTTGATCATATTTATGGTTGAATGACAAATGAATTATCTTTTAATCTTTGAGATTTTTGTGATGCATAAGCTAATAGGGAGTCAAATGTGAACATTAGTTCAATATGTTAATTGACTTTTCTTATTTTGCTTGATTAAATTTATGGTTGAATGATAATTGAGTTATCTTTTAATCTTTGAGATTTTCATGACACATAAGAAAATGGAGAGTCAAATGTGAATATTACGTCAATATGCTAATTGGTGGTTGAATGAAAAATGGTTTATCTTTTAATCTTTGAGATTTTTGTAATGCATAAGATAATGGGGAGTCAAATGTGGATATTTCTTTATTATAAAGACATTGATTGTACTTAAATGATTAATTTCATTATTACTTTTATAACATAACAATATGTTTTGTCATTATTAAAAAATGGGAGATTATTAAACCAAAGAATCTACAATTCATGTTTTAATGATAACAAAGCAAGTTACTAGTAATGATTTACTTTTATAATGTTTTGAAAGAAAGTAATATGAAATAAAGTCAAAAGACTCTTTATAGAGATAATAAAAAGAACTTCATAAACTTCAAATCCAATCAAGTCAACATTTGTAATTTTTGTTGTAACTCTTACTTGGTTAATTTGATGTTTTTGGTGCACTTCATGCATAAGCATGTTATATTTTGAATTTAATGCATAAATATTTTCAATTTTCAATAGGAATTAATGTTTCTATTTTAAATAAAACCATCTTTAAATTTAAAATAATCTTTGGAAAACTTTTGAAATGATTTTAAATCAAGTTTCTGTCAAATGAATATGTTTTGATCTTTGAAAGAATTTGAAAATTATTAAAAGATATGTTTTCAGGTACATTTGTTGATCAACCTTGGTTTGTAGTCATCCAATGTATTGTTTTGAACATATTGATCCACTAATATCTCGACAAACTCACGGTTGCATTTTTGGCTTTCAATGTATACTGGTCGATCAAACTCAAACATTGGTTGACCTATATGCCTAAATTAATACGTTGGTTAACCACTAACCAACAAATATAAGTTCATATTGCTTTCTTTTAAGATATCATAAAACTAAATCAGTAGTGGTAATTATGACTTATTATCATCAAAACATGAATTGGAACCTTCCTTGATTCGATAATCTCTCCCTTTTTCATATGCTGTTGTAATATTATGCTAATAATGAAATTAGCCATTTAAGCACCATCATTCTCTCAATATTAAAGCAACACTTTTTACTCTCCTTAGCTTATGCATCACAGAAACCTTAAAAATAAAAGATAATTGGTTTGTCATTGAACCACAAGTTTAGTAAAACAAAATAAGAACAAGAGTCAAGTATCATAACCATAACTTATAAAGAGATAAATATATCTAAAAATTAATCTTTTATATTGATTAAGTACAATGTCTAAGTATATCTAAGAAATAAAAAAGGAAATAAGAAAAAAAATCACCACTCCCCTTGAATACAGCATTAACTGCCCCCAAATATATTTAATATCATAAGCTTTCACCCTCTTTTTAAAAACATAAAAAAGAGATTAACTATCTGACAGAGGAAAGTGAAAATAAATTAATGTGAACTATTACTTTTTTTTTAATCAGAAAGGGAGGGGTACAGGTCTTACAATACTAGTCGGGGAAATGAAACCCTCGATATATCCTCTAATAAGATGGATAAACAACCCACAGGCGGGTTTTGAAACTAATGGATACCAAGTTTAAGTGAACCGACATAGTTGGCTAGCCAATCCGCAGCCCTATTAGTTTGGCGGTAAACATGTCTTGCTCTCACTAGCCAATCTCTAGTTAGTAATTGGCGGAGTCCTAGTATCAGGGAAGTAAATGGAGCTTGCTGAGCCGCTGAGGAGGATAATATATTAATAATAATCATCGAGTCTACATCTAATTCCACTCTTCGATACCCAAGATCCCAGGCCAGTTGTAACCCTGTAAAGACACCCCATATTTCAGCGTCAACAACTAAACAATGACCAATATTATGGGCAAACCCTCCAAGCCATGCTCCCGTATTATCTCTAATTAGTCCCCCTACAGAAGCCCACGAGGACAACACTTTAAGAGCACCATCCGTATTAAGGCGAACCCAATCAGATGGAGGAGGTCGCCAACCCACAAGAGTCTCTACTCGTGTCCTTGCTGATAAGAAAGCCCTGCCTAGCAATTCCTTGGCCTGGCCGATTGATTGTACATAATCGAACACAAGCTGATGAGGGTTTGTAGGCCATGAAAAGTGTGCATCAAACACGGTTTTATTTCGCCAAGACCATAAAAACCAACAAGCTGTACTAAAGACAATAGACCATTTAAACCCATGTACTAGGAAATTTTGGTGCAAATTCTCAGATAGCCAAGTGGAGTGATTGACGTTGAAGAACTCATCCATGGTGGCAACAATGGGGAAACGCCGCCAGAAGGTATGAGCTTTACATCTGTCTCGGAGGACATGCATAATTGTTTCGGGTTCGCCACAAACCTGACAGTAGGGATCAGTTGTGAGGTGTCTGAGTTGGCGTTGTTGATTAGTGAGGAGTCTCCCCCTAGCCATAAGCCATATGAATGCTTTGATCCGTTGTGGGCCGTCCCATTTCCATATTCTTGCCCATTCCCTGTCACTATAATTGTGCAACTAGTTATCGAGTAAACGGTAAGCAGATTTGGTTGTAAAAAGACCATTTGTGGACCCTCCCTATATCAATCGATCAGGTCCCAAAAGGGTGCTTGGAGGTAATGTACCTGTTATCGCCATGCAAATGGAGTGAGGTAAAAATGGTTAGAATAGAGACCAATTCCATCCTCCGCTGTCAGTTACAAAAGAGTTGATGGTGAGATTGCGCATATGGCTGGGAATAGGACACAAGACACGCTGACCAAGGGGACCGAGATCTTGTATGTTGGACCCCGAACCTTACTATTAAATGAGAAATTGTTGGCTATTGTTCATGTGTAGAGAAAAGGGAAAATTCTTGAATTTTCAATGAAATGGCAAAGATGATTTAGGTACAAGATGGGTTATATATGACATGTTGGAAGTTAAAAACTGGAAAATGTATGTGTTCATTAAGTATGCCTCGGTGTTTTAGCCATAACTTGATCCCTATTTATCCAAATGAGACAATTCTTGATTTGGATTAAACTAGAGAGATAAGGCTACAAATTGTCTGATGAAATCAAGTTTTGATTTAGTCTCTAAGAATGTCAATTTTCGGATGGAAGTTGATCACAGAATATTGTTTTTGGATAAGAACAACCTGAAAATGTTTGGGGTATAACTTTTGGACTATAGAACCAAATTGAATGATTTTGGTGTCAGTAGAAAACTTAAGACAATGAGGAACATTTGTCTAGAAGAAAGTTCTATCAAATTCCTTCAATTTTATGATTAGAATAAGGTCTTAATTCTTGGAAGGAGTTAAGCATTATTTAAATGAATTTTGAGGTCTTAATGGAGTATTTTTGTGGAATTAACTAGCATGTTAATGGGAGTTAATTAACATGTTAATTTGAGTAAGATCATATGACATAAGTTGATTGAATTATGGTATTAAGGTGGTAAGTTTACATGAGGGGCAAAATTGGAAGGGCACTTAAGCATAAAGGTTACAAGGCTTACATGTAAGGGCAATTTAGACTTTACTCATTCATTAATGGCATTATGGTAAATAAGACATATGGGTTGGCTATAAGAAGAAGAGATGCACGAAATTAGAAGAAAAATAACAAGAAGATAGAAAAGAGAGGGAGGTTTCGGTGGAGAAGAGGAGAGAAAGAAAAAGAAGATGATAGGGCTTGATTTTCATGGTTTTTAAGAAGGATGTTGAAGTTTATTCATGAAGGAAAAAGGAAGAGGGGCATGAGAGCTTCATTTCAAGCCAAGAAACTCCTCATTTGGTGAAGATCTAAGGTAAGTGGGATTTTAAATCTTTGGATTTTTAGAGAGCTTTTGGTTCTTATGGCTTAAGAATGGTATGGGTTTAA
>JANKOD010000006.1:22504873-22516044 GCA_026284645.1 Erythroxylum acuminatum
TCGGGAAAGTCCCGGGAACCAAAATTTTTGTTTTCCGCTGCCTGGACATGTGATGTCCGTCCCGGGATTTTCCTACATAATAATTAGTTGAAACTTATATAAAAGGTACATTGAATTATAAATATTGAAAATATAAAGAGGTTATCTGGGAAACACAAAAGTTCTTATAAGAAATGTAAAAAGTCATTTTTGGAACATAAAGTATACTTCCTAAAAATTACAAATTAGTTTAGTCTTTCAACACTCCCTCTTAATTTGTGATATTTGGATGGTCTTAAAAGTTATCAAGCTTGTTTTTGCTCATAGCTTTTGTAATCAACTGGCTAGTTTGAAGGGCTAGCATATTCCTTCTAGACTTTATTTTCACTTACCAAATCATAAATAAAGTGATGTTGCAATTAAATGTGTTTAAAATGTAAGACCTAGTATTTATAAGATAAATAAATGGTCCAATTAGGCTTCTAAAGACTTTTAGGTTTGCATTTTTTGTTCTACGCTTTTTTTAACAAAAAAATGTATTATATCAAATCCCAACATGAGTATAAAGTCAAATGTCAAGAACAATACAATATTCCAAACTTTTACCTAGAAGTATCTCTAAACCACATCTAGCAAGAAATTGATGTGTGAAATTCAGCAAAAGCATACATAAATTACTAGAAAAGTATTTTATATCTGCTCTTTTTGAACTCATGTTGTTGTTGTTAACAAAAGAGCCCTAAGATTGCACGGGAGCTAGTAGAGATAAATTGAAGCCATGAGTTCCATAGTTTAAAGATTCCAATTAAAGATTAGTGCTTAACTGATATGTGAGGTAGTGATTCTTTTGATAAGGATCTCTATTATCCATTGGAGAGTGTGTAATAGCTTAGACCTCCCGCCCATAGATATTGTCTGCTTTGGGCTCAAAGCCCCTCACGGTTTTATTTTTCCCACACCAGGGAAGACGCGTCTAAGGGGGAGAGGTATTCATACCCTTATAAGATATTGTTTGCTTTAGGCTCCAAACCCCTTACGGTTTTGCTCTTCCCACACCAGGGAAGATCCGTCTTCACTGGTGTAGGAAGAGCAAAACCATGAGGGGCTTGGAGCCCAAAGCGAATAATATATGTGGGCGGGAGGTCTGGGTTGTTACAGAGTGTGCCTCTTGAAGCAATTAGAGTCGATAGAGTTATTCAAAAAAAGTTTCTTATTCCTTTTACTACCATATCGTATGAGTGAAGCAGCTGAAAATGGTTATAAATAACTTGGTATCGTGCTTATTCCTTAGCTTAAGTTGTGTATCCTAATTAATTATTTATCCCTAATTATTGTAGCTGCAATAAATGTTATAGAGTTAAAGAATTGATTGCTAGGTGCTTACAACAAAAGAGTAGTTAAAAGATAGATGATCAAAACTTTCAAGCTATCTTCTTATTAAAGTAGCCATAGAATAGTATATCCTTTATGGTTATATGCCCTTTAATTATAACCCACATGATAAATGAGTATTTGATTTGATTTTATTCTAAACTAGTTTAGACCAAGGAACTACAAACTTAGCTTCACAAAAATTCTAGTGTAGGACCTATTGGTGAATCTCCTTAACGTATGCTTAGACCATATGACTATATCCTACTTCCTTAAATCTAGCTAAAAGCTAGGTATGTAATATATCATACTAGAGTAGCTAGATGCCTAGTGGTGCGGCCAAGACTAGGATCTATCTTTGATGAGTAATTGGACCTTAGAGTTAGCAGTGAATTTGTATGTCATATTAGCAGTAAATTCAAAGAGATAAAAAGGACCAAGTGGGTGCCATAAATCATATTTTAGTTAAGTATCAACACCATTGCCAATAATAAACTTGATATGGGCATCTAGTTTCACTTTTAGTTTAAGCACTTGATGAAGTATCTAGGAGATTTTAAGGTAAGTACCACTTCCCAAAGACTTTTACCTTTTAGAAAGTCAATATACACCACTTAACCTATAAGGATTTCTTGTCTTTAAAAGGCTTCCATATCCATTTTGCAAGTAGCACCTTATTCATGACCCAGATAACTTTCAACCCTGAGCCCTTTTTGCCTTAGGCAAGTATACCTCCATCTATTTATACTTAGAGGAATTATAAGCATTACCACTCCATAGGTAGTTCTTTAATATTCTTTCAATTTCCTTGGTAGTTTTGCTAGAGAGGAGGAGATGACTGCATCAATAAAATTGTAAACTATAAAGAATTGACTTGGTAAGTTGTAACCTACTTGAAAATAAAAGAAATTTGTTACACCAACTACTAGTTTTTCTATTTATGGAATCAAATAGTGATTTACAATTTTGGTAAGATAATCTTGAGGTCATAATAGGGATTCCTATGTATTTAAAAGGTGGTTGTAAGTTTTTAAAATTAAAAATTATGTTAACTTCCTCAACAAAACTATCTACTCCAGTTGAGATAATGAGTTGTAGCTAGCAATGGTATATATAGGTCGATCTTACGAGGATTGTCAATTAGCTACCTACTACCCACAAACTTAACAAGCTATATCAACCTTTATCGATAGATGAATAATGAAAATAATGCAATTAACAATCAAGAACATACCAAACTTTAGATTAATTATATTTAGGTTATGTTCCTTTAGGACTTTACTATATTCACTTTTACCTTTGATTAATGAATTATTCTATTTCTTCAACCAATAAAAGTTCCTAACTTAGACTATATTCTCTCTCAAGACATATAATTCCTATTTAGAGGTTAATTCACATAAATTCCTTTTGAATTTAGACAATCTAAGAATGCCTTAAATCATTCTATGAACTCTCCTAATAGGTTTAACCCTAACCTAAGAAGATTTTATAGCTTTTTTCTGGTATGTCTCATGCTTCTCTATTCACACTATGACCTAAACATACATCTCATCTCCCGAATCTCGATGCATGAGCCATATATTGAATCTCCTACTTTTTCTCCTTCAATTCAATCAATCTAAATGTATGAATAAATCACAAGAAAACAAAATTTTTATTAATCAAAGAATGAAAAGAATTATATTAAATATTAGGTTCTATCTACCTAAATATATATTCCAATTCGTTCATAATATCTCAAAGAACAACCACATAAAAACAATAAAGAAAATAAGACAAATAAACCACGTTCTTTAAGCTTGAAATCTCTAGATAATTAATGAAGTTCTCTTATATCTTTAAAGAATGGTGAATGCTTAATCAAGATTGATGCAAAGTAGGTCTAAGATTACTCTTAAATTGTTCTCTAGCCAAAAGACTCTTGTTTTCTATCTAATCTCTTATAAAAATGCAAAACCCTAATTTTTAAAGAGCTATATAACCCTATACACGGGTGTGTGTAACTAGTTATGTACTTCATTTAATGCTCTAAAAATTAGTATCGTTTGCATATACAAAAGATCATGTTTGAAATTATGTTCTTTATATAGGAGGTAAAATGGGGTGTGTTGGGTGTGTTGGTGAAATAGAAGCAACCACTTTTATGTATGGCCGTTAATATGGGTCCATGAACCGTGCTGTGTTGTGTGGTCCTTCTTCCATTCTTCTAAAATTTGTTCTATCTCACTCTAAGTCTTCTCCAATTTCGCTTCTTTTTTTAATGGGCAAAAATATGCCCTGAAATAACAAAAATTTTGAATTAAATACCAAATCTTTCAAATTCATCCAAAACACAAGTAATATGCTATAAAATAGTATAAAAAATAATGGAAATCTAGCATACATCATGATTATTACTTTCGCACGTGATAGACTTTAATATTTGTAAAGTATCTTTTTTAAAAGTAAATTATTTCAAGTGTCTTTATCTTATAACAATTAATTAAATATATCCTAACATTTATTTTATAAGTTATACATATAACTATGATAATGTCAATACTAGAATTTAAAAGTGTAAAATATACATCACCTCATACTTAAAATATCTTATGAAACGCCCTATACAATTTGATAATATTTAGAGTTGATGTTTTATTTTTATGATTTCTTGAATTTTATAATTTTGTAAAATCATAAAAAGAAATTTCCTCTTAATATATATTTAAAATTTTATCAAGTGTCTCGTAGATTATTATTAACACCAATATAAATTTTGAAATCAAATTTTTTAAGTATTAAATTTAAAAAAAAAATTGTAACAATCCAACGGGGTTTTATCTTGTTATTAACTTTTTATGTAATGTAATTTGTGATATATAATATTATAAAATAAAAGTTGAGATATATAAGAATTTGATTATATTTCAAGATATTTAAAATAATTATCTTTTTTTTTTCTTTAGAGATGAATTTCAAAGGAGTCATAAATAACACTTAAAAGATGTCATGGACATGATTCTACTAACTAATGGTGTTACGTTATCTCCTTAATTTGACATTATTACATGATATATACGGAAAATCTAAATCTTCATCTTCAATCGTGGTTGGACACCATATGTTCTTTCCGTTTCATAGAAGCCGATTTAAGGAAAATAAAAGGGACAACACTTCCGAGCTAATGGGTCCTTATCATACATTAAGATTGGAGGATTGTGATTGATTAAAAAAAAATGATTAGCATGATCTAAATCAAGATAAGTTCCAACAGCCGATTGCTATTTAATCCTATAACTTTATTCCAAAACTAAATTAGTTTAATTGACTAAATCATTAAATGCATACAAAATGAAAAAAAAAATGTCATTGTCTTGAGTTGCTGCATGTTGAAAGAGATGATGATGGTGGTGGAAGCACAGCCTAGTGGCCTTCAGGAACAGCTGTCAAGATAAACTTCCTTGTTATGTTGCATCGATAATCTACGTCTACCCATCTCAATGTGTTGAAGAAATTGGATCAGAAATTGAAAAAGAATGATCTCCTTTAATATATAGACATATAGACTCCTAAAATTACAAGAGGACAGTTTGTCGCAGAAAGCAATAAGAGGATTGTATCAACTTTCAACAATATTGTCACTCAACAACAGTAATTGCAACAGGGAAAACAAGAGAACCATCTACCAATGCCGTTAGAATTTGCTTTAGGGGTGTTCCCTTGCTTGGGGGTTTCTGCCCCTGGTTGTGGCTGCGATTGTTCCTGTTGAACCACTTTAGGAGTCTCCGGCTGAGACGGCACTCGTGATGGTTTTTGGGCATGCAGATTCAGGGAATCGCTTTTATTTTCTGTCAATCTTCGCACACAAAAATAATCTAAATTAGTCAATCTCTCCGTCTCTGCTTCAGGAGATCAGAATATCAAGAATGTATCAAACTAGTGTGTTCAATATTCCATACAAAGTTTATGTTAGTTTGTCAGATTTTCCTGCTTCTTCACAGTTACCGTTCCTTGGGTTATTTTATGGTAATCAGGTTGATATTTCATGGAGTACCACTTACATTGGAAAAGCAAAAGATTGGCGACTGGTTCCACTTGCATCGGAACCACGATTCAGGCTTGCAGATTGAATATACACCTTGGGAGGAGAATTAACTTGGTTGTTCTGGTCATCGTTTTCCCTGATAACCTCTCTCATTGTCTCAGCAGCCTTAGATTCGGTTACACCAGATTGGTCATAATCATGAACATTTGGTTGAACAATTTCGGCTGGCTTATTACTCGGTGACTGATTGCTGGGAGGTTGGTTACTTGAACAGTCAACCATAGGGCTAGAAGCAGCATAATCACCTTGAAACCAAGATAATTGCTCTCTTGTGAAGCTCATATTCCCCGTGTGGATGCTGAACAGCGACTCGTTCGATGCAGTGCTCCACTCCATTGGTGCATTGGATTTGCTTCTGGAGAAAACATGAGATGGTATCCTGTAACCAGGAGAGGTAGTTTCATCACCCGCAGCTGCTTTCTCCGTCACCGGTGCTGGAGGAGACTCTGTTGCTATCTCTTCATTTAACTTATTATTAGAATCGGGATGTCCTGGAGGTAACTGCTCATTTCCTTTATCAAGGTTGAAGGGAGCAGTATTACCTGAATTTGGCTTCCTGGTTCCATTGTCGTGGTCGTCATCAGCATCATCATCCACTAGCTCGAATGGATCTCCTGAGGAAGACGACGAAGAATGTGATAAAGAGCTCAACTTCCTGTTATGATCACCTTCATCAGCAGTTGTTGCAAGATGTGTTTTTCGTTCTGTAGTAGCTTCAGCCCGATGTCCATACTCCATGGCTGAAGATGCCAATTTTGCTTCAGGTTTCAAATATCTACTTACCACCCAACTTCACAGGCCTTCACACTGTAAAATTGTGGACTATTCATTACTACAAACTCTATAATCTTAGAATCTAAAGTTTTCCGCTTCCGTTGTGGAATTTTCTCACATACATATCAAGTGCTTGGTCTTCATACCAACTATGGCAGGTTTTAAACCAAAACTACAGCTAATTGTGGCTCCTGTTTTCTTGATAAAAAATGTTCTGCCAACAAAACCTCAATAAATTCATAAAATTCAACATGTATGTCCAGATTCTCTAATTTTCACCATTGGCATAGCATTAGTTATTGTACTTCTCTCAGAAATTACTACCTCCAAGTCATGAAACTTATAAGAATTCGTGATAACAAAAACAAACAAAAAAACAGAGAATTAGTTATTTGCATTTATCAGAACTTCTCAACCCGGAAATATAATACAGATTCAGGAAATTACACAGCTTTCTTGCGATTGTTCATTCATAATTATGAGAACAGGGCAATTCCATATGCCATTTACCTAAAAATTATATCAAACAAATCCATATTGTAATTAGCATCCAGAAATCAAGAGAGTAAGCAACGAGAACTTACATGGAATGCAAGAGCACCCTGACTCAGAAAAAATATCAAAAAAGTTTCTCTACCCTCCTATCCTTTTTGTTCAGATGAATTGTGTGCACCCTCTCCTATCTTGCCTCTTACCTTGATCACTGGAGAAAAAACTTCAAGGAAAAGCAGAAATGTCAGAGATTGAGAGAAAACAATGGAAGGGGATTTGGAGAGAGAAAGGATTATAGGTTTTATGGTGGTGCATGGCTTTAGGCATTTGTTTCTGTTTTCTTTTTCAATTAACGAACCAACATTTTGTGTGTAAATATATTCCATGCCTGCCACTGTCCCTAACCAACTTTCTACAATCTCTAAGCTAATGAAACGCGGGAAGTGCTTTGACCATTTTGAAGCTTTTCTATCATCATCTACGCATATGATTTTGTAAGTAGGTAGCTTTTGTCATAACTTAACAAAATAATACAAAGTAGAGATCCCGCAAACTAATATCAATTCTAAGTATTTTCTTCAAGGTTTTATATAATTCTCTTAGCTTTTTATAACCTTTTGAATATCTTCAATATGATTTTTTTATCAAAAGTTATGATTAAAATATTGAATAGTATTCGGTGGTAACAATAAGATGATTACACACACTTCCTTCACTAAATTCTCTTATTTAGGTATGATATTACCCTTAATGTCTCCTTGCGAAATGTAGATATTTATTTTTATATTTTCTTAGATCAACTTAAGTCAATATTTTTATCAAAAACTATTTTTAGAAATATGAAACAGTATTCAATTTCGATATCATATCGGACTAGTATACTATACTGTCACACTTTTTTATTTGGTTCAATAAAATCACATTTTATATTATCCTAAATATTATAATATACTACTTTGTCACACTTTCTTAATTCAATATAACCACATTTTATATCATCCTAAATATTATACAACCGAATAATCCAATAAAACTCCGAAAACACAACTCTTCAATAAGAGATGGCAACTTAATAATTTGATCCAAAAAAATTTTATACTCGAACTCAATCAAGTTTTAGTAAGTCCCAAAATAGCTATTCATCAAAATATAAAAATGACATCATTTTGTTAAAAGAACTTTTAGTTTCGAGTCGAGTTCAACCTATAAAGTCTGAATCTAACCCAAAGTTTTAAAAAATTTGCTCGAACCTAAGCCAAGCTTTAGGTCTTAAAAAAGTTTTAAACTCAATCAACTTGGGTTTAAGAGATTAACTTTGGAGAGGACTTCGGCCTTTTGCTATCCTTAACTTAAATCATAAATTTATAAATAAAATAAATTATAATAAAATTTAAGAAACACACAAATGAAAGCAATAAATTTTTAAGGTCTCATAAAAAAAGAGTAACTACTCTAAGGTACATCTAGGGATTAGGTAAGAAAGGCAAATTAAATTGATCATTATCTTATGTTCAAATTAAAATTGATATTTTAACCTTATCTTATTTGAATCGCGTTAATTGATTTAAGCATACCAATTTAGTATGGAAATTTAGAAAGTTTTTGTCATTCATAAAGTGATTGGAGGTGTAATGTAAACAATATTATAAACATAGTGACTTTGTAAACTTTGTCCTCAATGTTAATGTTATGAATTTCATATCGTATTAGTTGATACAAGTCATACCAGTTAAAAACAATAAAAAAAAATTATTTTGTATTATATGAATTATTGTATCAAGTTGTACTAAAGAAGTTTGGGTTGTATCAATTAATATACCAAAATACTAGACAATATCATATCAAATTTATAAATTAAGAAAATTTGAAGGGTTAAATCGAGAAGGTTTGTATTTAAATATTTTAACATAAAAATATTTTTAAATAGTTATTATATCCAAAAATAAAAAATTTATGTCAATTTTAATAAATGAAGTTATTGAATTAAAATTTAAAGGACTAATTTACTAAAAAAAGTCAAAATGAAAGTAATGGAAGGAAAATAAAACAAACCAATATTCTAGAGTCCAAACTCATAGATGATAAACTCTCATGCACTATAATACAACTCCAACAGTCTCACCAAGACTCATAACCCACCAGTTACCAAAAATATACATTTTACTTTTACCCTAGCATGTTCACTATTATTGTTCAAGGAACTGCTTATGTTCACCTTCTATAAAGCAACTCCAAACCTAATTCTTCAGTTTTGCTTTTAGCTTAGTCCATTTTTAATCTCCACGACTTTACAATGTTGTGCTGACATTTGCTTGCATCTTCATTGTATATTAGTTACTCTCTGATCCATTGGATGCTCTCCTCTTGAACCTTTTACTTAGAACTTTCTAATCCCTTGAGGCACCTAATGTTTCTTTCCTTCTATATCTTGTAAACTAACGATCCAAAGCTTATTATATAAATAGCAAAGTTACCTTTGGAAGTGTATCTATTTTCCTACAACCAATTTATGAATTCAGTATAGATAAGGTATGCCTTGTGAAGACGACATAAGTTCTGGATAGTCTTCCACATTCTAGCTGAGTAGTTACAATTAAAAAAACATATTCACAAGAGTTTTTTATGCTTGTTTCCATAAGTAACATGCTCCTATCTAATTAAGGTAACTCAATTTATCCATTATTGTCATTCTTTGCCTGATAGTTAGCCACAATAGGAAGAATCCTCAAGGTCTTAAATATTTATTCCAAACAATCTTGAAACAAGTCTTTACCTTGATAAAAAAATGAAAATAAAACTAAACAGAAAATTAAACAATTGAATATGGATTGACTGAAATTGAAATTATGAAATTAACACAAGTAGATCAAAATAAAGCTCCAATTACTTATCAATTCAGATATTGCAACAAGACAAGATCAAACAATTTTGAGAAGATGAGATTCATTCTATCGTCATTTTACTACCCTAACGACTTTTGATTTCATTAGTATTGGTCCTAGAATTTAGAAGGGTTGATTATTCTTTCTCAAGATCTAGTCATTTAACCCTAGTTAATAACCCTTAATTGAATCCAAAATTTTGATTTTGCAATTTCTCAATTAACAAAAACAGCCTACGTCTCCAATTAGTTCGTAGGCAATCTAGTAGATAATCAGGTCCTCATACAAGATCTCTCTTTGTATATTTACCAATTTGATGTTTATGTGATCTATTAGGTTGTTAATTCTCATCACCCAACCTAAACATGTTACTATTGATTCAATCTCTTGATTTATTCTTGAAGTATGCAAAAACCATAAACATCACAACAGCCAAACAATTCCATTAACATCAAAAGCAGATAGGTCACAAAATGATTCAAGAATCAATCCTAAAATGAAGTTAGAACATCCTTAACAATATATTCAACATCCTTATGTCCAAAGCATACATTAGATGAAGTAAATAACAAGACGAATGTAGAAATAACTTGGAATGGATGGCTAGAGTGGCTGGATAGTAACTCCTTCTTCTCTTCTCTCCTCCTTGATCTTCCTTAAGCTCTTTCTCAGTTTGGCAAATGGAGGCACCCTCTAATTAAGGTCATTTAATGTTCTTATATAGTTCTTTGGTCATTTAGGGTAAAAACTAGATTTTATCCCAAGTCAAAATATCCAAAAAGACCCTCCAAATATCAAAGTAGAAGGAGACCCCCACGTCTAGCAAGCACCTGTCACAATCGTGACCGTATGAAAATGCCTTCTAGCACGATCATGACATACATGGTTATGATCATAACCCTGGGGAGACCTTATGTCACGATCATGACATTTATGTCACGATCATGACCTAACCTTCTTGTCCAAGCTTGTTCCAACTTCCTTCAATCTTCTTTGTCTAAGTTCATACACTAACAAACACATCAAAACACGTCAAGTATGCAAGATTAAAGTCTAATATCTTAATCTAAACCATATAACACTCGAAAAATATAAACACACAATCACACTAACATATGCCAGTTCTATAGGGAAGTAGCTCCATTAATTGGAATTAATCTAAGCCTTAACTTTAGAATTTTCAGGGAACCTATTTTGCGTATAAGTTAAAAGTTGTATATGAGATAAAGGGTCTATTTTACTCTCATTATGTTGGACCTCGAAATTTTCTTGATGAATTAAGCATGATTTACATGACTTATAAGGTTTGACGGATTAATTGTTGGAGCTAATTACTTATGACATAAATTATTTGAATTGAAGTATTAAATGTTGTAAGAATGATCCAAGGGCAAAATGGGCAAGGCACTTAAGGTTATAAGATATAAGGCTTTTATTGAAGGGCAAAATGGACATTTGATGCTTAGGAAGGGTATAAAAGAAGAAGAAAGGATTGTTTGGCTTAAAAATGAAGAAGATGTCGTGGAAGAGGAAGAAGAAAAAGAGGGAAAATGCTAGGGTTTGTAAGATCTGAAGAATCGTGGAGC
>JANKOD010000006.1:22537985-22550256 GCA_026284645.1 Erythroxylum acuminatum
TCAATAAAGGTAAAAGATGATTCATCTTCACCAATATCAATTAATACACATTTACCTCGTTTTCCTAATAGGTTGGCTAAACCAAAAGATAATGAATATAAAAGAGAGATCTTAGAAACCTTCAAAAAGGTAGAAATCAATATACCACTTCTGGAAGCCATCAAGCAAGTTCCAAAATATGCAAAATTCTTAAAGTAGTTGTGCACAAATAAAAGGAAGCTGAAGGACAAGGAGAGAATAAATTTAGGTAAGAATGTATCAGTTGTGATAAATAGGAAATTACCAAAAAAATGCAAAGATCCAAGTATGTTTACACATCCGTGTGTTATTGGTAATAGAAAAATTAAGCGTGCCATGCTAGAGTTAGGTGCATCTATTAATGTCATGCAATACTTAATTTATCGAGCTTTAAATCTTCATTCTTTGCAAGAAACTAATGTGATTATCCAACTAGTTGATCGTTCGTATGTGCGTCCTATTGGAGTAATTGAGGATGTTTTAGTCCAAGTTAATAGTTTGGTATTTCTAGTGGATTTTTTCATCTTAAAAATGGATGGAGATAGTATGGAATATTCGGCTTCGATTCTATTGAGTAGGCCATTTATGAAAATGACAAGACAAAAATTGATGTGGATGAGGGTACACTTTCTGTAGAGTTTGATGGAGAGGTAGTAAAGTTCAATATTTTTGAAGCAATAAGATACCCTAATGATCTTCAATATGTCTATCATATGGATATTGTGGATTCATTTGTGCAGGATACGTTTAATGAAGAAAATATTGAAGATGAGCTGGAGTTTAAAGCCAAATCAGAAGTGAATGAGCAAATTGATGAAACTTGTGAAGTTGCAAAATCGTTTTCGACAATTGAAGTAGATTCGAAAACTTTAAATTCTGAACTTACTATAAATCACAAGAAAATGTTACCTTCTGTTTTGCAGGCTCTGAAGATCGTATTGAAGGCCCTACCTGATCACCTTAAATATGTCTATTTGGGTGATAAAGAGTCATTACCAGCGATCATTTCAAAAAGGTTAACTGAAGGGCAAGAAGAAAAATTGGTGGCATTACTTAAAGAATACAAAACTGCAATTGGTTGGACTTTAGCAGACATAAAAGGAATCAGCCTGGTGATTTGCATACACAGGATTCTTTTAAGATGAGAATGCTAAACCAATGCAGTAATGAAAGAAATTTTAAAACTTTTGGATGCAGGTATAATTTATCCAATCTCGGACAGCGAATGGGTAAGTCCAATGCATGTTGTGCCCAAGAAAACTGGTATGATAGTGATACGAAACCAGAATAATGAAATGGTACTAATGAGGGTACATAATGGGTGGTGAATGTGCATAGACTTTAGAAAGCTTAATTTAGCTACTAGAAAAGACCATTTTCCATTACCTTTTGTGGATCAAATGTTAGAAAGACTTCCTGGTATATCATCCTTCTATTTTTTAGATGGTTTTTCAAGTTACTATCAACTAACAATTGCTTAAGAGGATCAAGAAAAGACTACATTCACGTGCCCCTTTGGAACATATGCTTTTAGGCAAATGCTATTCGGACTCTATAATGCTCCAGGTACGTTCCAAAGATGCATGATGAGTATATTTTCTAAGTATATTGAAAATTGCATTGAAGTATTCATGGATGATTTCACTATTTATGGAGATTCATTTGATGATTGTTTAAATCATTTATCTAAGGTTCTTAAATGATACATTGAGACAAATTTGGTCTTAAATTATGAAAAATGTCACTTTATGGTAGATTAAGGCATTATTTTAGGGCATGTGATTTCATCCAGGTGCATAGAAGTTGATAAAGCTAAAGTGGACTTAATTGTGAACTTACCTTACCCTACAAACGTTAGGGAAGTTCGATCTTTTCTTAAACATGCAGGATTTTACCACTGGTTCATCAAAGATTTTTCCAAGATTGCAATACCTTTATCAAAGTTGCTACAAAAAGACGTTCCATTTGACTCTAGGAAGGACTACAAGGACGCTTTTGACAAACTCAAGGCACTACTAACAAGTATACCTATTATTCAGCCACCAAATTGGGATCTTCTGTTCTAGATCATGTGTGATGCTAGCAACTATGCAGTGGAAGCTATTTTAGGCCAAAGGATTGAGACAAGAAGTCACGTTATCTTCTATGCTTTTAGAACATTGGATGTTGGGCAGTGCAATTATTCTACAACTGAGAAAGAGCTTTTAGCAATTTTTTTTGCTTTAGATAAATTTAAATCTTATCTGCTTGGCTCTAAAGTTATTGTTTACTTTGATCATGCAGCATTGAAATATCTTCTGGCAAAGAAAGAGTCCAAACCGAGGCTAATATGATGGATTATGCTACTTTAAGAGTTTGATTTGATAATAAAAGATCGAAAAGGTGCAAAAATTTTAGTAGCAGATCACTTGAGCAGGTTAGTAAGAGATGAAGATATTTTACCTATTTTCGAAACTTTTCCTGATGAGCAATTGTTTTCAAACGAAAGGTATGGTTCCATGGTACGCTGACTTAGTAAATTATATGGTTACTAGAACTTTACCTTATTACGTTAGTAATTCTAGGAAGGAAAAGATAAGATATGAGAAAAAAAAATTATATGTGGGATGAATCGTTCTTATGGAAGTCCTGCTCTGATCAAATTATAAGACGTGCACCAGAAACTGAACAGAATTTTGTTTTAGTTTTTTTTCACAAATCTACATATGGAGGTCACTTTGGCACCAAAAGAACTGCTAGGAAATTTTTAAATAGTGGATTATATTGGGAGACTTTATTTAAAGATGCTTATGTGTTATGTAAGAGTTGTGACAGATGTCAAAAGACAGGTACATTATCTTATCGAAATGAAATGCCTCAAACCCTAATTCTTATAGTTGAAATATTTGATGTATGGGGTATTGATTTTATGGGACCCTTCCCTTCATATTATGGATTTTCTTACATACTTTTAGTTGTTGATTACGTTTCCAAATGGGTGGTAGCAAAAGCCACTAGAACTGACGATTCTGCAATTATTTTAAGGTTTATAAAAAATAACATTTTTAATACATTTGGAATCCACGTGCCATCATTAGTGATCAAGGAAGTCATTTTTGCAATAAAGTTGTGGCAACGTTATTTAGAAAGTATGAAGTGCATATTTGAGTAGCCACCGCTTACTATCCGCAAAAAAATGGACAAGCAAAAATATCGAATAGAGAGGTGAAATCTATCTTAGAAAAGACTGTAAATACTAGAAGAAAGGATTGGAGTTTACGACTAAATGATGCTCTATGGGTGTACCATACAGCTTACAAGACACCGATAGGAATGTCTTCTTATTGACTAGTTTTCGATAAAGCTTGCCATCTACCGGTGGAAATTGAACATAGAGCTTATTGGGCGGTGCAACGTTGCAACATGGATTTGGCGAAAGCTAGAGAAGAAAGGAAGTTGCAACTACAAAAGCTAGAGGAAATAAGGTTGGATGCTTACGAAAATTCAAAAATTTACAAAGAAAAAACCAAGTTGTTCCACGATAATATGATCTTGAGGAAACAATTTGAGGTGGGACATAAAATGCTATTGTATAATTCTCGATTAAAGCTCATGCCAGGTAAGTTATGTTCTAGATGGCTTGGTCCATTTGTTATTGCTAATATCTTTTCTCATAGTGCAATGGAAATAAAAAGTTTAGAGACTCGAAAGATTTTTAAGATTAATAGACATAGACCGAAACCATTCTATGAGGAGATGACGGTTTCCAATGTGGTGAACATTGATTTGGAACTTCCATCATATGAAGAAGTTTGAGAAAAACAGGCCCCGTCGAGCATAACGATGTTAAACAATTGCGCTTTTGGGAAGGCATCCCAAAATATGATAGTGTTATTTTATTTTGTTTTAGTTCTTTCTATGATACATTTGTTTGTTTTTTAAATATAGATTATTAAAAAAAATTTCCAAACTACTAAATCTCATAAGGCAAGCTCTCACCTTATGTAATTTAGTGTTCTGGAATTCCAGAACACTAAATTACATAAGATGAGATCTCACCTTATGCGATTTAATGTTCTGGAATGGATACTATAAAATTAAAAAATAATTAAAACAAAAAATAATTAAAAATTAAAAATTAAAAAACCATATTTTTATTTTATTTTCTCATTTAATTAATTGTGTTATTTACTTAATTATTGTTTTTCATTATAAAAAAACCCCTAATTTGCTTGTTTCGTGTTTTGCAGGAAAAGACATTTAACAAAACTAGCCCTCCAATCACTCTATCAGCATCGCACCATCATCAGCAGCACTACAGCCCACGCCCTCACACACTCATGCTCCCAGCACACAACTCTCCTCTAACACAAGCCTTTAGACTATGCAGCCCCACCCAGGTCCCATTTATTATATTTTTATTTTTTATTAAGTTTTATTTTTACTGTTTTTAATTATTCATTTTTATTTTATTTTTATTCTTATTAATTACTGTCTGTTTATCTTTCTTTTAGTTTAATTTTAATTATTATTCAGTTGTTAATATTTTTTGTTATTTATTTTATTCTTTTTTACATAATTTTTGTTTATCTTGTTTAGTATCATGAGGCGTTCTAAGGCTACAAACAAGACCACAGCAAAAGGCAATTCACCGATGAATGCCAAATCGGCTGAAAGCTTTGAAGCCAATAACAAAAGGAAGCGTGCGCGGATTGCAAAAAATACTTCGGTTCTACCACCTACTGAGTCAGATTTACGAGGATGTCTCAATTTCAACACCAAAGAGCAAAAACAATGATACGTTGTTATTAAAACTCGATAAATTGTTGCGGGTAAGTATGTACACTACCCTTCCCTAGAAGAATTGGATATTAAGGAAAAATTTGACGATTTGCTTATCGATATGAGTTATAAGTACTTTACATTGATTAGTTGTCCTGTGTTTATTAGATTAACTAGGAAGTTCTACACTACATTTAAATTTGACAAATCGGACAAATTTACTTTAAGTAGTCCTAAAGTGATTCAATACAGATTAATGGGAGTCAAATTCAAACAGAGTGTCACTGAGTTCAATTTAGCCTTAGGGTTAATAGATGAAGATTATGCTAATTCAACTTTTTATAAAGAATCTGTCATGGACTATGGTGAGTTTAACTCTTTTCAAGCATGGAAAACAATGTCTTCTGATCCTTTTCCTTATAATCCCAGTCAATCTAAGGGTAGTGATCCTAATAAAATGGGGTGGATTTATATGCAACGTTTCTTAGCCTTTAGTTATTCCGACCAAAAGGCTACTGTGTGTATATGTACTAAAGCTGAATTGTTCTTTATTTAGTGTATGGTGAATAAAGTGCGTGTCAATTTAGGTGCTTGGTTGGCGATGCAATTTAACACTGTTTTATCTTCAAACAAACATTTATGTCTTGGTTTTCTTATCACTCATTTGGCTATTAATTTGAATTTGCTTGGTTTGACTGACACTGATATGCATGTAGGCTGTGAGATGGAACCTTTGCATAGAATTTGTTTAAGCAGCATGGGTGTCATTGAAAGATAACTGAGAACATTTCACGATCGCACTGAGAGAGGTTCATCATCAAGACAATGAGAGCATAGTACTACTCGCCCAACTTTATATCTTCCGGCTTCGCCAATCCGACAAGATTATCATTCTAGACTGGATAGATTGCAATGTAAAATTTCAAAAATGGAGAAAATTTTGGATGCTCTACTTCAATTCATGGGGGTTATACCTCTATGCCCTCCGACACCATAGGACACACTCTTTCCAATGCTCACATCTTAGGGGAGTACTCTATCATTTATTTTCTTTGATTTTCTTTATTGAGCAATGAGTATCTTATGCATACATTAGGGACAATGTATGATTTAGGTTTGGGGGAGTTTATATTATGATGAACTTTGTAATTTTGTTTGGACTCATGATATGTTGATTTATATATTAATTATTCCTTATGATAGCTTCATAATTTTTTGATCAGTGTTCACGAATAATTCTTAAGTTAGGGCACATTTTTGGTTTAAGATCTAATGCATGAGAGAGACAAGCATGATTAGCGTTTTCATTGAATTTTTTCAAGTATCTCATTGATTTTGTTGAATGAAAGTGTGTAAGACTTGATGCAATTTTTGACACCTATGTGAGCTTTGAGAATAAGAGCATTCATCACACATGTGCTCATATATATCTTTTTTTTTGTGTCATCAAACATAGCTTGTCTATGCTAGAACTTGCTTTTGAATACGTATTGAGACCACATTTTTGAAGAATTTGTGTATAAAGATGATGAGGTCATTTAGGATAATCATTTTAGGGACTTAAACAAACCGATCTCACTTTTTATCCTTAGAAAACCAACTTGAGCCTTAACCTTTCTTTCTTGCATAATAACCTTGCCACAAGCCGAATCTAACCTTTTTATTGTTGATATCCTTAATAATTTTGAACCCTTTAATTAAAGGAATTGTATCGAGCTTATTTGCATAGGATTTTGACTAATCGTGTGAAAGGTAAAATAGATGATTCAAGTTGCATTGTTTTGATTTTTATAGAATGGAGGAGAAGTATAAAAAACAAAAAGAAAAGAAAAAGAAAATCTCCTCTTTGATATTTTTTGTTTAAAAAAAAGAAAGAAAAAGAAAAGAAAAGACAAAGTGATTGAAACAGATGCCATTTGAATCAAGTAAATTTTGAATTAAGTTGAAACTTGTGTGGATAAGTTTGTATGATTCCCTTCAATTTATTTAGCAAAAAAATTCCTACTTTACTTGAGCCACGATACAACCCTAATTAAGTCCCTTTGATTATGCATTAGGTTCATTACTGTTTAGTGGTAGAGATATGATTCTTGAACAAGCTTATGAAAATAACTTGTTATGTTTTGATTTGAGAGCTTAATGAACCCTAAACACTTTAAGCGTATAGAGTGAAATCCTTGTGAGGTGTCAAGTCTTGTTCATTTGATTTTGATGGAATTAATGAGATGCTATGTTTTAACAATATGTCCTATGAGTGCTTATTCTCTCGATTGTTATTTTATCTTAACCCTTAAATGTGAATTAGCTTTTGGATGTTTTTGGATGACATGAAGAGAGATGAGATGTTGTTGTGAAGATGATTAATGTATTGAATTGATATATGCTTGAGGACAAGCATGAGTCCGGTGTGGAGGAATTTGATTATATCTTATCTTAACATATTATTTGGTATAATCTCCTTTGTTTTAGATTTATTTTGGTGCTTAAATATGGAAAATTAATATTTGTTTTGTTTTAGGAGATGAAAAGTGGAGATTGCATTATATTGGGACTCTTTTAATGATGATGACAAATTTTGGATAAAATGAAGAGATTGACGTAGTGGATAAGGCTGAGCATTTGAAGAGTTGGAATTTGACTAAAAGACTTCGCATTATCCTTATCATGAAGGAGTTTGATTTTGAATTAGTTTTAGATAGACATCTTTATAAGTTAGAGTTAGATTATGATTAGATTAAAAAACCCTATTAAAGGGACGTTTCTCACAATAGAAAAAGTATCTCGATTCTTACATTTTTAGCAATTCTTAGTTTTTCTTTTATTTTTGTTATTGGAGCGAAAGTCATGTATAGTTAAACTCATCGTTCTGATTCAAGGAGATTCAATACTCTAATTATAACCTTGTGAGGTTTTGTGTTCTCAACTTTTATTCACATTTTAATTCATGTACTTATTGTTTTGAGTTCTCATATTTTATGAATAATTGATATTTGATTAATCTGACAATTTAATTTAAGATTGATTATTCTATCGCTATCCAGGAATTCAGTGATCTGTAATTGTCGTGAAGGAATGGTACAAGTAGCAAATAGGTTATTTAAGAATTTTCATATTTAACTTATGATAAACAAGAAAATTAAATTGAATAATTGTAGCTATCTCGATTATTTAATTCAAGGTTTATTCTTTTTCACGAAGCTTATTGCTATCATTTATATAATATGGAATGCTATCACACCCAGTCAATAAATGGTAAGTTTTGATTTGGATGCTGGGTTTGAACCAATTAATTTAAGAAAATTTGAGACTTATTACGACTATCATAATATTTTTCGGACTAACTGTTTGAATCGTGAAAATATTATTTTTAAACCAGTGGTCAATGTTACAATTAGATGAGATCTTTTCCTTGTATCAAAGTTTAGTAATCTTGACTTTCTCGTATTTAAATTCAGTTGATTTAATTTGTTTTCGCTTTATTTTTAATTAATCAGTTTCTTAATCAAACCTTTAGAGAATCAATATTATTTTGGGAGCTTCGACAATCTGACCAATGGTTTGAATATATATATATATATATATACATACATATAATTATAACTTGTGCAACTAGTTCCACTTTCTTTTCACTTGTTTAATAACTTCTTAAAGAATATCTGCATTGAACAATTAATTAAAAAGTCGTTGCAAAACACAGATCCAGATAAGACAAATTCAATGTCTAAACCCCTCATACTTTCCCTTCAAATCCTGTCCCAAAAATGTCCCAAAAATGGTGTATTAAAAATGGTATATTAAGACAGGGTAGGTATACACCATTTTTGGGACAGAGGATCAGTCCCCTCATACTTTGGGCACGAACCATCTTCTGTAGTTTCTTACCGTTACAGTTACAGTATCCCTACCATCGCCAATAAAAAGCACCATCTTATCATATTATCATATTAAAATAGCCTGTGTAGTGATTTATACTCTTGCTGTTCATGTCCACATAGTTCGGCATACAAATTACAGACAAAGGGAAGACGCAGACAAAATTCTGAAAAGAAAAAGAGACACCAAAAGGTGTTTTATTCATCTTCTCAAATAAAATGAGGCATTCACAATCGCACCAGCTCAATTTTCCTCACTTATGAAAGCGGACAAAATCACTTTCTAATACAAAACTTTAGGAAGATGAGATCTACAAATAATACTGAGAATCAAACTGATAAGACTATTTCTTATTCCAATGAATTTATCAGATCTGTGAAGTTAAAGACAAGCCAATCAGCTTTTGCAGCAACAGCTGCTCGAAGTTGAACACCGGCATAGCAAATAAACAAATCAGCACCTCCAGGTTTACGGGCCTACACATTAGTAGAATAACGAAACTGTAAATGAACTTCACATTGGACTAACAGCGCCATACTTTACGAGGAAATTTTCACTTCCCTTTTACACTACAACTTCACTTAAGCAGTCAGTTAAAATTTTGAAAACATTCATCAGGAGAGACTCCCTATTCTAATAACAGCTTTCCCCCAGTACACAATAAGCTAATCCCACAGACCATGAGTGGAATCATTCATTTGCAGTTTAGATGCAGAGACGTCGACGACAAAATATAAGAAACTGAAACATCAGCCGTTAAGAAGCTTCTTAAGATCATTTGCCTTGAATTAAAGGATTTGCTTACCTCCAGATCAGTTGCACCATCACCAATCATAACAAGAACCTTGTACCCATGAACCTGTGAGCCATCCCAACCAACTTTACTTCACTCTTAATAACTATTATATGAAAAAGACCACTATGAGACTCACCTTCCTTATTTGCTGCACCGCAGTTGCCTTTCCCCCACTCTTTGAAGTTGGTTCATTAGCATCAAATCCCACAAACTCTCCCGAATTCCCAAATAATAATTGGTTGGCAAATATATTTTCAGGTGAAATTCCAAGGATTGCTGCAACAGGCTGCAAAACACTCGCATGATAAGTGGAGCCAAACAAAATACAGGATAAAACTTATCACAGAGAAAAAGCTACTAGTAAATGTGAAAATATGAAAGTAAGAACACAACCAATTACGCCATGATGGACACAAGTACTGAATCCATGATTCTAGTCAGCCATAAACTATTCTATCAATACACAAATATCATTTACATACATATATGATCTTTAATGTTATCACAAATTATAATGTATGATGCTGTGAGACCTGAGGAATAATCTATTTGAAGGGTAGGCACTATGAGAAGAAAGGAAACAGGTAAAACAAAAAAAACTGATTGGAGAATGTTTGCTAAACTCTTAACCAGATGCAATTGCTAAACTCTTAACCAGATGCAACGGCACCCATTTATCATGCTTTTCGAAGCCAAGGTTATGGATTCAATAATATTTTGTATAAGCATTCACTAAAGCTTGACCATAAATTTCTTCAAATTTAATGGCACCATTCGTTAAGAATTGTTTCTTTACTAGAGTTTGAGTAGATACTAGTGGACTGCTTCATTATTGGATAGTGGTAAACTCTAGCCCCCAACACCTATAAAATGGCAACATCAAGAGATACTTTGATATTCATGTAGTGGTTTTCAATGATTTTTACAATGTATCATCTGTTCCATTTAGTTTTATGAGTTAAAAGAAGACTACAGCAGTAGAAGCCACATTCAAACAAAACAAGAAATGAAATAAGATAACAAATATTCTATGTAGTAGGGTACATTGATCATTTGGCGAAAGCCTCCGGATATCAAATAGACATCTGTTTTCTTTGCCTTCAGCTTCTTGACCAACTCCTCTATGCCAGGAGAAATCCTACAAAATAGGGTACATAGATCTTTTAATCATACAGATTAAAATACAGAATATCAGTAAATGTGCTTTCATAAATAATCTAACTTAGTGAGAACAAACAGAAGCTCGAGAAGCATATCAAAATGATAGAAAAGGGCAAGAAAAAAGAAAACTTTTGATACTTTTGTTGTCAAGCACATTGCCCCAAAGGTCTCGATTTTTTTTCCCTTGAAACAATTGTCTATGCAAATTACTAACAGAACCACCTTTTAAATCCACCAATAAGTTGTATAGCATTGTAGTAAAAAAAGTTCTTAAAACATAGAAATTGACGGACCATATTGACAGGCAATAGAGGTTTTCACATACTTCGGAGGCCGCTTCTCAAGAAAATCCTGGACTTGGGATAAAGAAGGCTTGAACAGAGACAGTCTGGCAGCCAAGGCTTCCTCAAAAGGAACAGAACCACCCATTGCTCTAGAAATCCAATGCCAAAATTAGATCTAATTCAGAAATTAAAATACTTGCACCAAAAGCAAAATTAAAAACAACCTAGCAGTCCATTCTGCAACTGCTTTTCCAGCTCCACAAAAATCTGCAAGTTCATCAATACCCTCATCCTGGCACACAGTACTATCCACATCAAAGCACACTGCTTCAGCAGTTCTCCACACGTCAAGAACCTCTGTTCTTCAAATAAAAGAATAAACAATTGGTCTTTTAGAATTTTCAGTTAAAGGTGAATTCAACACTTAATATTTTGCAAGTCAGAACCCAAAATGAAGTTTCCACACTATTTCCAACTCGTTAAAGGCGCTTTCACTTAGTGAACAATACTCTAAAAGGCTTCAACTCAGCGAAGAATTCAGCAACTTAATAGTGGTAACACGAAGCCAGATCTGTTACAGAATAAGGATATCAATTAAGTAAAAGATATTTGGCTAACATTGTTAACCTTTGGATGGCAGTGTATTATCAAAGTGGCCCATTGTAGAGGCCTCTAAAGGTTGAACAGAAGCGACAACTGAATTGAACGATTTCCTCTGGTCCATAACCAAACAGCTACTTCTCGGGAATTTTTCGGTCAGCTGTATAGGAACTAATGGAATGAATCGGGAGCGATATACTCCACAAGTGGCATGAACTGGGTTGGTGGGTTTGATTCGGGACTGCACCAACCGCTCCATGGAGCTATCTGTTTGTTAACAAATAACCAAAGGACAAGAAAATAAATTAATTGCAGAAACAAGTAACATTATTCACTTCAGCGAACAACAATTAAGTTTATAAGTACTAACATTTTCCTATCAGTTAAAACATGACGACCGCAATTAAATGACAGAAACAATTAAACCTTGCGGAACACAACAAACAAGGACAAAGGAAAAGAGAAATGCAAAGCATAGGAGACAAGTAAACAAATGAGAAATTAAACAAACAACGTAAGAATTGTGCATGTTATCCGGGAAAATGGAGGAAGGATTACAAAAGAAAGCTTTCATCTTGCAGCAAGAAAATGAATCAGTTTCTCATGAAATAAACAAAGCAACGTCTGGAAAACAATGTGTTTTATTTTGACTCTTTCAAAGAAAATACTCATGGCAGCTCTAACCAAATCACATTGTTAAGAGGAGATAGATTCAGAAAGTTCACAAAGCATCATCGACTACAAAGCCTTACCTAACTAGTTTTCTGATTCTTTTATT
>JANKOD010000006.1:22554339-22566898 GCA_026284645.1 Erythroxylum acuminatum
ATTAAGTAGGCTAGCTAAAGAAGGTCTTTTAGACCGACTCACTAAGGTTAAGTTGCCGAGATGTGAGTCATGTTTAGCTGGTAAGGCAACCGCGAAACCTTTTGGTAAGGCTTCAAGGGTGTCTAAACCTTTAGAACTTATTCACTCTGATATTTGCAGACCTATGAATATTAAGGCACGTCATGGGGCTATCAATTTTCTCACTTTAATAGATGACTATTCTCGCTATGGGTATGTGTATCTTTTAGCCCATTGTTATAAAGCGCTTGATGTGTTCAAACATTTTGTTACTAAAGTTGAGACACAGTTGGAAAGAAGAGTTAAAACTCTTCGGATCGATCGTGGTCGAGAATATCTATCTGATATGTTCAAAGAATTTTATGAGAAAAAGGGTATCATCAGACAACTAACGATTCCTCGAACTCCACAACAAAACGGTGTTGCGGAGCCTAGGAATCGAACATTGCTTGAAATGGTCAGGCCAATGATGGCACACGCTCATCTTCCAATTAGTTTTTGGGGTGATGTGTTGCTCACGGCAACTTATATTCTTAACCGTGTGCCAAGTAAAAGTGTACCTGCCACTCAATATGAGTTATGGAATGAAAGAAAGCCCTCTTTAGATCATTTGCGCCCATGGGGTTCAGCTGGTTATGTACACAACCCAACTCATAAACATGGGAAACTTGGTCCAAGAGCCACTAAAGGGTATGTGATGTATGGTGAGCACCTGAATGGTGGCATGATGGAAGTTGCTTCCTACAATGTGGAGTTTCTTGAGGATGAGTTCCCAAGCATAGGTGAAATAAAAAAGGACCTAGATTTGTATGAGTTACAATAGGATACTCTCGGTGAGGGGGAGAATTTAGTTACTCGCTAAGTCACCGAGACTTTTCTTGCCCAAGAGATCCAAATCGAGAATGAAATTCATCTTCAATCTCTAACCCGAGAACCTGTGGATAGTCAACATGTTCAAAATCTCACATCTCAAGGGGATAGTGGGAGTGGTTCTCAACGTGATCAGGGACCCACATCTCTAAGAGCCAGGGGAGAGATTCTGACTTAGGGCAAACAAATGTAGGTCATAGACTACGAAGAAGTGAGCGTGGAAGAATTCCTAAACGATATTTTCAAATCGAAGAGGAAATATTCCTTTGTACTCCTTTGGAAATAGAAGAGCCAACCTCTTTTCAAGAGGCTGTTGATTCACCTAACTACACAAAGTAGACTATGAGGGATGAAATGGACTAAATGACACGAAATGAGGTTTGGGAACTAGTTGATCTTCCGCTCCAACGAAAGTCAATTAAAAACAAGTGGGTTTTCAAGATAAAACGTCATGCGGATGGAACAATCGACAAGTTCAAGGCCCATTTGGTAGCGAAAGGCTATACCCAAATAGAGGGTATAGACTATGAAGGGACATTTTATCCTGTGGTGAGAGTTTTCTCTATTCGCTTACTTCTGGCTCTGGTTGCCCATTTGGACCTGGAGTTGTTTCAAATGAATGTAAAGACTGCTTTCCTCTATGGTAACCTTGAGGAAGAGATTTATATGAATCAACCTATTGGTTTCATATCAAAAGGTCAAGAAGACAAAGTGTGTCATCTTAAAAGATCCATATATGGTCCCAAATAGTTTTCCAGATCGTGGTATTTCAGATTCCATGAAGCCATTACTTCTTTTGGCTTAGTCATGGTTTCAAAAGACCATTATGTATATGTCAAGAGAACAACAAGTGAAATTTTGTTTCTCACTTTGTATGTTGATGACATATTACTAGTTGGCAATAATATGGAGATGCTCAAAACCACTAAAGAGTGGTTGGCTCTATTTTTGATATGAAGGAGATGGGTGAAGCCAGGTATGTCCTAGGAGTGGAAATAACTAGAAATCGTCCTAAGAAGTTTCTTAGTTTAAGTCAGGAAGCGTATATTAATAAAATCTTGAAACGTTTTCGAATGTGTTATTCCAAACCCGTTGATACTCTAGTTGAAAAGGATCTTACCTTGAGTCTTGATCAATGCCCTAAAGCAGATAAGGAAAAAGAAAAAATGATTAATGTTTCCTATGCTAGTGCCGTAGGAAGCTTAATGTATGCTATGTTGTGTACATATCTTGACATTTTCTATGTGGTTAGTTTGGTAAGTCATTACCAAAGCAACCCAGGACCTGCTCATTGGCAAGCAGTCAAAAGAATTTTTCGCTACCTTCGTGGTACTTCAAACCTGGTCCTTTACTATTAAGGCAAGGATTTAAGAATAAGGGGATATTTAGATGCCGATTGGGGTGGTGACCCGGATGAGTCTAGGTCAACCTCAGGATATGTTTTCACCTTGGAGGGGGAGCCATATCTTGGTGCAGCAAGAAGCAAGACTTGTATATCATTATCAACAATGGAAGCAGAATACGTTGCTTGTTGTCTTGCCGCTTAGGAGGCAATATGGTTGAGAGGTTTTTTTCAGGATCCTAATCTTACTTCCAGAGTTAATGATCCTGTTGAATTGTTATGTGACAACACTGTAGCCATACAGTTTGCTAAAGATCCAAAGTTTCATAGAAAATCTAAGCATATCAAAAGGCGTTATCATTTTGTAAGAGACGTCATAAAAAATAAAGAGGTTGCCATATAGTATATACCTACTAATAAGATGGTAGCTGATCCTTAACTAAACCTATTCCCCGAGATTCGTTTAAGGCTCATGAGTTTAGGTTTGCATAGGGTTTAGTTTTTTCAATGAATTATATCTTGTTGTATAATGGACATGTTTTCAATTGTAACGAGCTTTTGTTTAATAAAAGTTTATTTCTCAAATGTTCATTGGTACGCAATTAAATTATAAGGCACGTTATAATGTGACCATACACCAGATTTCTAATTGACCTTGTCATACAGGTAATCGCCCTAACGCTTGAGTAGCAGGTAGAATGAGATTTCACAATATTAATATTGAGTGTATGTAATATTGTGTTATCTTCATACATGTGTAGTATACATGATAAGTTTTTTATATTCGAATTGTCACCTTAGTAAGTCTAAGATGAGACTCTGATGAGTCAAATGTGAAAGATTTAGATTTCAGACTGATGCCTTAAAGTTAAATCTCGAGTGTCAAGATTAGTATTAGGTATGTTAATCTAGTGGCTCGGATTAGTTTTTAAGTAAATCTAGATTCATGATTTGCATGACATAAAAGAGTGACATACTCAACTTAGTGGGAGCTATGCTATAACACACATTTCATACTGTGTGTGTTATATAACGACCTTCTTGTAGAGTGATAGTTAAATCCCTTTCTCTGTCACTGTATGATCCCATAGATTTTAATGTCTAATCGAATGAAACCCTTCAACTTAGAACTATAATATGAAGTCAAGGCTTGGTGTTGCTACTTTAGTTTGTTTTTCCAATAGCTAAGATGTATACAATCCAGTGGAGCATATTAGGAAAGCAATTAAGCTAAGATGGATTATTGTGAGTGTCTAAGGAAGAATCTTTTTCCTTCATCACCATATCAGCCCGGGCGATTATACTTGGTGTATAATCTTATGATATAGCTATGAGCATAAAGAGACAGTGTATGCGTTTGATGATATTTTGGATGATTTGGGATATCATGACTATGTGAAAGTATTATGTTAGTTAGACGGTGACTTAATATAACACTACTAGTTCTTTAATAGTTGCACGCCCTATTCTCAGTATGACACGTAAAATTTTAGAGAGAAGATGTAACTCGTAACTTATGTAACCGAGTAGGAGTTGTTGGAAGTTACACAAGATGTAAGTTCCGACGGTTATATTTGTCCTCATATAAAAGGAGGATTAAGGGAGTGGAAAAGAAAAATTACTTTCATTGCAATCCAATTGAAAAACTCCCTTCATTCTTCTTCACGTGAATCACACCATCAAAAATTAGAGTTTGAGGCGTAGATTAACAATGACTCTAGTAGCTAACCGTAAAACGTGGACTAGCAAATAGATAATTAATCGACCGCTTCCACATTAAAGTCAATCCTTATATATAAATCTACACCCTCCAACAATCAAAAGCATATAGGAAGAAGTAACAGACATGCTCATGATAAGGACGGGTATGCAGTACCAACGAGACACAGTAGGATTGAGTTTTTAGCGTTTGACAGTAAGTTGTGATTATCGATGCGAGCACTTTTTTATATTGGATCATACACCAAAACCTTAAAGGTGGGTATGGCGGCCTTGCACTTAAAGGAGCAGGCATATGAATGGTACCAGCTCTATGTGAAGAATAGAACTAAATTAGAAGATGTAGAATAGGAAGGGTTCACTGCTATGCTTAAACAACGTTTTGATGTGAAAATTTTTGATGATCCAATAGGGAATTTTAAGGATCTGAGGCAGACGGGATCGGTTCAAGATTATTGTGCCCAGTTTAATCATTATTCTAATTGATTATCGTTGCCAGAGGAGTACTTGATTGGATTTTTCCTTAAAGGGCTTAAACCTAAACTAGAATTGACGGTGAAATTGTTGGAGCCTGTCTCGCTTCAAGAAGTCTATATGATGGCAAAGAAGCATAAAGCGGTGGTGATGGCCAAGGTAGGGAAGTTCATATTAAGAGGTGGGAGTATAAGAGCTCAGTGGAGGAGGGAACATCAAACCAACTCCTCTAGCTAATCAGAACGTGTTCACCTAAAAGACCCATTCAGTAGACAAGCTACTTCCCACCCCAGGTAACCATCTACATCCCGCACAATTTAGATTTAATAATAAGGCGTCAAGATGTATCTACAATAAGTAATCTGATGAAAGGAGAGCTAAGGGGTTCTGTTTCTAGTTGCGACGAAAAATACTTTCCAGGCTACAAATGTAAGAAGAAGCAACTTCAGAAGGGGAAGAGAATGCTTCATATACAATCAATAGAATAAAGGAAGAGTGGGTAGGTGAAGAATATACAGAACCTACTTCCCTAATGTATCCTTGCAACCCATGGTAAGGATGGAAGGAGAGTTGGACTTCAAGCAAACGAGAATCTTTGGGGTGTAACAAAGGAAATTGATCCATATTTTGATAGATAATGGAAGCACTCATAATTTTATGGATCAATGTGTTGTCAGGGAAATTGATCTGGTTTATATTGCGGTTGGGGCAGGATTAAAACTAACTTATAATGAATACTGCATGAAGTTTACATAGTCTATGTAAAGGTTGCAATTTACCGCTTAACACCTTGGTAATAGCTCTTGGAGGTTGTGATGTCGTATGAGATTGCGATAGTTAGAAGGATTGAACGATGTTTTATGCAATTTTTGAAGGAGAAATATAACGTTTAGATGGGAGGGGAAACTGGTTACCTTGAATGGCAATTTCAACGCCTAATGAATGACATTCTGAAACCACTTCTTACGTGATTCATGCTTGTGTTTTTTGATGATACACTGACATATGGTCAATTCTTTTCAGTGACATGTGGAGTACCTCAAAAGAGCAGTGGATACACTTCAGGAAAAATGGGCATTTGGGGCAAGATACGTGTGAGTATCTGGGGTATTCGATTATGAAAAAGAGGAGTGACAACAAACATAAAAAAAGGTACAGGCGATTCAAGTAATTCCAAAACCCATCTTCACATCACCCTCCTTCAATAACATCAGCAGAGTCGAAGGGAATTGGAGGGCACCGAAGTGGTTCACTAGCTCCAACCCCGACCAACCCACGAGCGATTCTATCAACCTCATCTTTGCTCATCATTTCGGCTTTCAAAATCCCCACATTAAGCACCATATCGAACCCTTTATTCCCATTTCGCGCAGCGAAAGAAGAGACAGTGTCCGCGATCTTCGGGTTCAAGAAAGCACGCACTCTGCTCCCGAGATTCGAGTTCTTGAGCAAGTCAGAGAGGTACAGCTCGCGCCACATTGTCAGAGGGAAGACTAAGGGGAGCCTGGAAGTGACGCGTTGTTCGGGAGTCACGACGTCGTCTAAGACCACCTCTTGACCTTCGTTAGATGGGAATTTGAGCTGGTACCTGAATCGAATGTGGAACTCGATTGTGCACATGGGTATTGTAGATGAGTTTGTGGGTGTCGAATTTACGTCCTCAATTGTCACAAGATATCTGTATTTGATTGGCATGTTAAGTATACTGTGCGGTTGCTCGCTCTTGCCCTAAGTTCCAAGGACCAAACTACGCCCAATTGGTATATGTATGTATGGGTGCAGTATCATTTTGTTTTGTTGCAGAAGAGAAGATATTAGGGCTAAGACTTCCGTATTTCGGTTTAACGATCATGAAGTTTTTATAAACTAAATTCTAAATTTTATCAATTAAATGTTTAAATTTCTAATTTATTATAAAAATAGCTAGCTTCTAGTTTCATCACTAACATGTAAATTGGCCCCTTTATCTGTATATATAACATTTAAAATTAAAGGTTTAAAACTTTAAGAACACATTGAATGTTAACTCGACATTAACCACAAGGTTTCTTTTTAAAAAATGGCTTTTTGAAAAATTTAAATATATTAATGAGTAATTGGAAAACGTGGCGCCTTATCGACTCAAGATTGCAGTACTCCCTTCTCTTCCCATTAGTCTTTTGCCAAATTAGGACACGGGGATTAAAACACCAGTTACTTTTTACCTATGGCTATTGAGAGGAGCATGAGAAGTGATTATTAGTTTTAGCAAGCAAAAAGGTCGAGCAAATTGAACATTTGATGTCTTACAATAATTGAGAAGGTGGGAAGAACGAAAATTGTCATAGGCTTCCTACAGTCTTTGGCTAGATAATCATACTCTTCATGCGGAATCCATTATTTCATACCCTTTCAAATTGTTGATACGATAATATTTAATTTAGTTTAGCCTTTAGTTTCTAAATTGGTGATAAATAACTCGTATTGGCAAAAAAAAAACTTGATAGATGCAAAAATCCATTGGCCATTTTCAGCATCTATTTCTCAAATTATGTTCCTAGAACTATGGATTAATTATCCTCGTATTTTGATATATATATATATATATATATATGCATATCATAAAAATAACTAATTTTGAATAGCATTTTAACCGAATATATTAAGATTGAACCCGACCAAAATAAGGGGAGCTATTTCAGGCTTTTCCTTTTTAGGTTCATGGTAGGGAATTTTAAACGTAGGTATTAAGGGGAAAGATATGAGAGAAGGGAGTTACAGAGTTTGTGTTGTTCGCCGATACATACCAATCATCTCCCCCGTTCTCTTTGGCCGTAATCATCTCCAGTAAACATAACCTGCAATACAACTTCCCGTCTCAAAAACTGAAGAAGAACACAAGCGAGAAGTAAATGAAGCAGGAGTAGGCGCTAGTGACGTTCTATTTCCACACCTTAATTGGCTTCCATCCAACAACTATAAGATCTAAGTTTGTCAGCCATCCGCCTCGAACTAAACCCCACTGCAAATATCCATACATCCATGTGCTGGGCCTTGAAATCAAAATTAGCATATAATTGACAAATACAGCAAGATCTACAAGAATCCTCAAGTTTCATACATAATAGTTCTGCGGTTACGGCACAACAAAATTGCAAATTAATAAAATCAGATTTATCTTTAACTTTTCCACATGATTTTCCCAAAGATGAAGTACATTGGTGGGGGTGATTTATTAAATCAAAGCTGAACAAAATATATCCTCAAAAGGTAAGCACCAAAAATGTCCAAACAAAGTTTTGTATGTCTTATTTCGTCAATGTCACCAAGCAGAGTAAGTTTTCTCCATTTAACTCTTGAGTGCTGCAGCTCCTGATATAATCTCGATCAATTCAGTGGTGATAGACGCTTGACGAGTTCTGTTACACAAAAACCAGATAATGAAAACCAATAAATAACAAAACACTATATGCATGTCACTCATTCATCAACAGTCTGAAATGTAAACTAGACAATTTTTGTGACACGACCATAAAGACAACGAGAATCAAGTGAGTCGAACTCCAATAAGAGTAAATACAAATATATATAGATAGACAGATAGTGAGAGAGAGACTTGTTGTAAGTCAGAGTGAGGCGATCAAGCATATCGCCCGCATTTCTGCTTGAGCTATCCATGGCAGACATCCTAGCCCCTTGCTCACTACAAGCATTCTCCAATACTGCATTGAACAAGACCTGGATAGAATATGAAAGCTTATTACCAACAGATTATTTATATATATATATATAATGCAGCGCTCAGTCCTCACTAAACCTCAGAGAAAAAGGATCTAGTTGAGGCTTACACAAGAGAACTGGAACTCAGTAAGATTCTGAAGGATTTCCCCCTTTGTTTCACCACCTTCAATCTCATAGGAGTCTAGTTCACCGAGCTTTCCACCAGACTCGGACTCTTTCTCCACAACCTACATGAAAATTAGTCAAAAGCCAACACAAACACCACTAATCACTTCAATAACTGTAACTTATTTGATGCTACATTCTAAATTACCTCGGGAGATAATATGGTTGCAATAGTCGGAATAAATGAAACCACTGATTGAAACTTGTTAAAGACAATTCTTAGTGCATCATACTCCACATTCTTTAAGATATCATCTGCGAGGACTGCAACCTGAAAACGCAATGGTTTAAAGCCTCAGTCATTCGTGCAACTCTTAAGAGATTAAAGTCCATGTTAACATAACAGCACAAAAGCACCTCGACAGATAGAAACAGAAAATCTTCTAAGAGAAATTTTTAAGAAATATTTTTCAAGAAAAACGAAAACTGTTCAGATGCATTGCTTTTCCATTAAAAATTTGGAAAACAATTGGAAATGCTTGTTTTACATGTTTTCAAAAGCAAAATAAAAAAACTAAAAAAGAAAAGTGAGAATTGGAGGAAGAAAAACCACAATCAAACAGGCCAAGAGTGTTGATGGTCCCTCACAGGCCTTAACTTGAAATTAGGAATGGCAATAGGCATGGCCCAGCCCTTTTTTTCACGGCCCAAGGAAGGCACAATGGGCTCGGGCAGTCCAGAGCCAATTGAACCAAGGCCAATTGGCTCAAGTGGTTAAGGTCATTAGGGGTGGGCCAGGGGGCCAGGCCAGGCCTGGTCTCCCAAGCCCGAGCCCAACCTAAAGCCCAGTTAATTATGGCTTGGCTCATTGATTTTTGGGCCGGGCCAATTCCCCCATCCCTATTTGAAATGCACTTTTACTGCACAAAATATAAGCCACAACTCAATAAAATGTCCTTTTAAAAAAAAAAGAAATCCAATCAACTCAACCAGACTTACCTGAGTATAATTCAGCGGATTCTTCTGCAACTCAGTGATTATTATCTCAATGTACTTCTTTGAGTCACGAATCAACTGAGCCTTTGCCTTCTCACCCAATATGACATACTTTGTTTCTTTCTCAGGACCTGTGGCAACATAAAAATCTTAAACTAATCAAAAGAAATAAATCTGATTATACACAGATCCTCTGAGTCAAACTCAAAACAAAGCCTACCAGAGACCAACTTGTTCAAACCCCTGCTTATCTTTACAGAAGTAGAGTTGATTCCACCACATAGACCTTTGTCTGAAGAAATAGTGACAATAACATTCTTCTTAACATCAGCACCTGGCCAATGCAACAAGGGTAACTAAAAATAAGAATAAGAATAAGAATAAAACATAATCCATTCAGTGCAATGTGTATGTATGTATACATATACATATATAGCACAAGGGATGGACATGAAAAGAACTCAGGAGTCCCACCAAACAAGACAGCGAGTAAACATTCCAAACATTGTAAATTTGTCTTCAAGCATCACAATATAAGTTTTATAATCTCCTTGGACTTCAACAAAACCAATATAATCTCCTTTCAATCTACGACAGCAGGTAAAAGTAACTGTACTTTGATTCAAGTCACAGTAACAATTGCCAGAATTTCATAAGATCTTCTAAAAAATAACGCAAACTTTTGACACTAACGTCTTCTAGAAATTTAAAAGATGTGTTTTCCAGCATTCTCACAATATTTCCGATACGAGAAACCATTAATTGTTAAAGATATATGTTGATATGAGAAAAAAAACGAATCGGAGAGTGTTCACTCTTCCGAAGCAAAGAAACCAAAATTCGCATAAGTAATGTGAAAACCATAGAGATTGTATTTATCTCAAATTATCAAAAGAGTAAACAGATATCAATGATCAATAAGCTATAATACGCTTTTACAGGAAACACTATTTTGTAGAAAGGGAATGCCCAACCAGAATAACATACATTTCGTGCAAATATAAATAGTATGCAGGCACCAGAAGGAATAACAAGGGGACAATAAATCCAAAGAAGGAAGTTGGCCAATGTTAAAAGGAATATCTCAAAGAATTTAACCATTGAACCAAGCAAACTACATTTTATAAACATACTTGGAGTGTCACCAAGAAGTGCGGTAAATGGCTGCCAAAGGCCACGAGAGTTTTCAGCTTTGGATTGAATTGCTCGTAATTTAGAGGCTGCAACCATCTTCATTGCCTTGGTAATTTTTTGAATGTTTTTGACACTCTTCATACGATTTCGGACTGCATAAGGTAAGATAAATCGGTCATATTTATCCAATGTCTAATAAGACAAGACGCAAAAGAATGCAAATTCTTTCTTAAAAACAACGAAAGTTGGAAGTAGAATGGCAGGCATTCATACCAACTTGAGTAGAGATATAGCGCACTCCAACAGGGGCCTGCTCCCTATAGATCATAACGCACTTTTAAGAATTCAAAATGAAGAATACACAAACATTTACTTAAGACAGATAGAAAAGGCTTTGCAAATGCCATTCATAACATGAACAATTATGATGTTGCCAAGTTGTGACTTTTAAGGAGTCCTTATATTTCAAGATCAAAACATACAGTTTGTTGAATAGCGTGTCAATCTGGGTTTCAGAAAAAAAGAATTCATAGGAAAAGGTCATCAAAAAGTTTTGCACAACGTTCCACTTCAAAGTTTCTATCACGATACACAAACCAGAATCCATTTCAATGCATACAGAGTTTTACCTGAACTTTATTTACCTTCGTTGCCCATGCATACTAAAACGAGAAGAGTTCCTTGTTAAACAAAAAAAACACGTTGTATATGGTTTGAAACTGCTTCTGCTTGCATAAGAATCGCAGGATGCAATCAAGCCGTAGAAGGATTTGAGAAAAATAATTCTTAAGAAAAATATTGTCTCTTGTTGCAACTTTAATACAATGCTCATAAAACCAAAATAACCTTGACAAGAAAAATTTATCTGGAATGCAATGCCGCTGACTATATCGAAACAGTGATACGAAAACACCAACCGAATGTCAAAAGATAACATCCATTGCAAAAACTTGTTATCATTGTCTAAAATCTTAGCAAAGTATACTGAAATCCATCAGTTTATCATCTTGAAACCGGCAAAATCCACTTCACACCCATTTTCACCACAGTACACCCATCGGTGTTGAATTTCAAATTTTCTTTTCTTTTCCAGTATTCCCAACAAAGAGGAAGCACAAAATCATGGAGATGAATCGCTATATAATACCAATCCGACACTTCTCGGTCAACCGCATTCACAGGAACAAACACAAAGATTATATATATAAAAGAAGAAGAAGAAGATCAAAGTGCAAATAAATCCAATCCATTCATATTCATGAAAGGGAAATGGAGTCGTACTCGGAGATGACAGAGGATCGGATTGCGGCGGCGATTGGGTGAGGCTTTGAGAGAGGGGTAGCGGCGAATCGCCGGGCTTCGCGCCTGAGAGCAGCCATCGCCATTGTTAAAGAAGATGATGATCACAGAAACCCTAGAAACGGAAAGATGGGAAAATTTTGTTAGATAGAGCTGGGTTTTCCGTTCACTTGAATCGCACCGCGAGTGGTTTTTACACTTCTCTTGTTCTTAAGAAAAAGGAAAAGAAGCAAGGGCTTCGACAGTGATAACAGACACCAAACGCCGTCGTTATTAAACTATTTTTAAAATAAATTACGACAATAAAATTAAGATAAAGAAACTCTCTTACGTTCGTTTGGTAACCAGTAACAAAAGAATCAAAATAATAAAATGGGAATAAGAACCAAAAGTGAGAATTGGATTTGAATAGAATTACTATTTATGCGTGTTTAGTATGCAAGCATTAAGAATAAAATTATAGAAGTTAATAATTATAGAAATTAATATAACAGTCGCAAGTTCAATTTTGTTAGATGCGATGAAGAGTCATATGTGTACAAGAAAGTTAGTGGGAGCATAGTTATTTTCCTAGTGTTATATTTAGATGACATATTGGTGATAGGAAATGATGTACCAGCCATGCAAAAGACAAAGATTTGGCTATCTGAATAGTTCTCCATGAAGGATTTGGGAGAAGCAGCTTACATTCTTGGAATCAAGATCTATAAAGATAGATCAAGGAAGCTGCTAGGACTTTCCCAATCCATGTACATTGACACTATTTTAAAAAGGTATCACTTGGAAAATTCCAGAAAAGGTTATTTACCGATAGGCACTGGAATTTCTCTTAGTAGGGAGGATTGTCCTAAAACCCTAGAAGAAAGAGAGCGCATGAGTAGG
>JANKOD010000006.1:22581639-22598962 GCA_026284645.1 Erythroxylum acuminatum
TCTTTAAATGTCTCAACTATGCACAATTCCACACTTTACATTTCTTTTAAAGGAAACATGCCACATTTCGACATACACTCTCAAATATTCATCGGAAATCAACTTTTACGAAAATGTAAAACAAAGTACATACACATACAAGGTTACTTATCACGAAATGACTATAAACGCATTACCCACCTAAAAGGTCGGAAATCTTAGTTCACGATTGTCCTTACTCTCTCTCTTGAGTGAGGTTTCCTTGGTTCCCTTCAATAAAGCACATTTCTATTCAATTTCGAAAGTCATCGGAAAGGTCATAACGTTCAAGAATCAAAGGAAAGTTAACATTAATCTTAAACCTACCCTACCCATAGGTTATCTATGCTAGAATAGCCAAACCCTACTTAGAAAGTCCCAAAAATCCATAGATTTCACCTTCTCTTCTAACTTTCTTCAATCTCTACTCAAACCCTAACCTCCATCTTACACCATTTTCGAAACCTAACACAAGAGAAGATGAAAACTTACCCTTATCACTTGATTTCTCTCCCTTTTCTTCACTTTTTCCTTCTCCCCTCAAGCTTGGACGACCCTCTCTTCTTCTTCTCTCTTTTTCACGGCAACTTCCTCTTCTCCTTCTTAAGTTCACGACAACTTCACTTCTCCTCTTCTTTTAATTCATTTCACTTATGCCTTACTTAAGTCACTCTCCCAAAACTATGTAGTTTTGATGCTTCATTAAGCTAACAAGGCTAGTGGGCTCTCCTCCTCCTCACAAGCCCACTACACATTAACCCATTCATTTCCAATCCTCCTTCTCCTATTCCACTAACTCTTAAGCCCATACTTCCAAAGCCCTTATTCTCTTCTTCCATTTATAAGCCCAACACTAATAATCTAATTCTAATTCTAACACTTTAGTCTAATTCTAATTTCTAATTCCTCTTTTTAATGCTACTAAAATAAATAAGACTCATCTCTAAAAATATTAAAACAATTAAAAGCAAAATTAAAGAAATAAACAAATGCATAATAAATAAATAAATAAAAGAAAAGAAAAGAAAAGAAAAAATTTTCGGGACCCAACACTAATTGCTGAGAGTTATTAGGTAAACATTTACAACTTGTGGTGTGACACAAAATCAAAATTAAAGAAATAGCTTTATGATCAATTTTTGATGTAAAAACAATATTTTAGTAAAATAATATTTTCATTTTTGCAATAATGGCCATTAATGACTATCAAAAATTGGATCCATCAAATAATACTAAATCTAGGATGGACAAATAACTATAGAATACATCATTCAACCTAGTTATTCCTAAGCATGACAATTAAGTTTGAGTTTAGTTCGACTTGATTAGGTTTTGAGTTAGGCTTAAGCTTGGCAAGTTCAATTGAAAGACTCAAATGATCTTATCATTTGCTCAAAATGACGTTATTTTAGATTATATATTTGAGTGCAACCTTATTACGACTCGACCCGACCTATTGTCATCCTTAATTATTCCTCATTGAGAAGGAAAACAACAATAGTTAATGCTTCACATGCTTAATTCCTTGTCCTTGACCAAGTTCACTTTCTAACCCCTCTAAATGAAATATTTTTTAGCCATTCATCTTTTAATAAACCATGGAACTAATAAGTCTTGTTTTAGCTATTCTTACCTTTTCCTTATCAACAGGGGCTTTTCCTTATCTCCTCCTTAAAATGGAGAACACAACAGAGGATACCATAATCAGATGAGACAGAAACAAATAGAGAGCATGTAGGTAAAGAGCGAGAATGATGAGATTAGTTGAAAAATAGAGATGAGTGAGCAAGAGCCATGTAAGAGAGAAAGAACATGTAAAAATTGACAAGAACCAAGTCAGGAGCATATGAAGATCAGATAACATATGAAGAAAAGGAGAAGAACCACTTGAAGAACAAACTACAAAAAGGGAAAAAAAATGCACAAAAGATAAAAAACCATGGCTGAACATAGCTAAAGAGGAAAGGAGATTTGATAGTAGTCCTGTCAATTGGAATGGTATGTTATATTAATAACAAAAATAAAAAATAATATCATCAACTGATGGAGCTTTTACGGGTTAAGAGTTTCATAAAGTTAGATTTAGTAAATTTTGAGAACATCAATAGTTTGATTTTAAACACTACCACATATTAGAGTTTATCTCTATTTTAATGAAAATTTAGGGTTTAAAATAAACTTTTTTCTTACATATTTAATAAGTTTACTGACATGAATGAAAGAGTGTGACAAGCAATAATAGTTCTTAAATAGTATATAATATACCATATTTCATTTATAGGTCTCAATTTCTCACAACATTATGATAAATTATAATAGAAAAATATGATCTCTATCACTATATGCTAATATACATTAAAGAAATTTTTATAAGATTAAATATTATATCCCTCTATGTCTTATAAGCTTGTGTGTATCTTGATATACGTTAATATGTCAAGATATATGTAATTAAGGTCAAATTGTAAATATGTCCAATCACTTGTCGTATATTTAAGATTGACATAAATATTAAGACTTTCTTTTATATTATAATAATGCAAAATAACATGTATGGCTGATAAGGAAATAATGATCAGCAATATATATAATGCAGTCATAATACATGACAGTAAAAGTATATTTGGAGAAAATATATAATCAACTTTGACTAAAAATTTTGAAAGACATAAAAACACCCATATTATAATTATGTTTATAAAAAGTTGTAGGGAAAAATTCATTAGTCAGGGGATCAACCAATATATATTCGGTCAAAGTATGTTCCAATATGACATCACCTTTGTTTGCAAGTTCCTATATAGCCAAATATTTTACCTCTAAATGCTTAGGCTATCTAATATTCTTATTGTTGTTATGAACAATACTACAGAAAAAATTATAACCATATAGGTCTAGCAAGTAAATAAACTATAAACATTTCATGATCAAATATCTCGACCAAACTATATATGAAGCTAACTCTACAATGTACGAAAAACTAAACGTGTATAGTCGAAGAGGTCAGAAATGTTTATTTAACACTTCTCTATGAAATAACATCATCCATCAATATAAAAACGAAACTTGATGTTGACTTCCTATCATTTGGGCACATATTAAAGTCAAAATTTGTATATCCAATCAAATTTAATTTCTTAACTTTCATGTATGTCACATATAATCCTTGGTCCCTTGAAGGCTTCTCAAAACTCTTTAAAAGTGTTTTAGTGATCTATACTTATATTAGATAAAATCTATCTAACAATATAATGATAGATGCAATTTTCGGTCTAGTACATATTTTAACACATCAAGTTACCGACTACTCTAAAATAAGAAATATCCTTATTGCTTCTCTTTTAAAATTATTCTTTGTAAACTATGCCAAAAAAATCTCTTTCATGAAAGATTAGTACTATAGAAGGTTTATAGCATTTTTTAAAAAACCTTTGTAGCACTCACTTAATATATACTCTCTAAGAGAAACTTAATGAGTTTCAAGTTCTATCTCAGTGAATCTAAATACTTAAGATGGAAGAAGCTTCACCAAAGTCTTTGATGTCAAAATCTTTGGGCAATAATTTCTTAACCTTAAGCAACATGTTTAATTCATTTGATGCAAGTAATACATCATCTATATATGAAAATAGAGAAATAACCTTGTTGTAGTATAACATCTCTCAGTTTTATTTTTTATGAAGCCAAATGAGTTGGTTACCTTATCATCAGGTATTACTAATGGGAAGCTTGTTTCAACTTGTATAAGAATTTTCTCAATTTACAATTAGATGAATATTGTCATTTATCTTAAAACCCTTAGGTTATACCATATAGAACTCCTTATAAAGGTCTCTGTTAAAGATAACCATTTTAACATTTATTTATTGTAGAGTTTTGTTAGGATGAGTTACTATTACCATGAGCACTATAAATGCATATATGGAAGATATAAAAGACAACGTGATATTAAAGTATATGTCTTCTTTTTGTGTGAAATCCTTAGTAAAAAACTTAACTTTAAACTTCTTTGTCCTACCTTAAGAAATCTTTTACATTTGGAGAAGGAAAAGCTTTAAAAAAACTTGAAAATAATTATGTGAGGTGAACTCTATTTTTTCTACTTCTTTGTAATTTTGATGTCTTCTTTTTTTCATAGTTTCTTAATTTGTTCATCTAATTGGCATTTCTAGTCTTGTTATCTAGAGGTCATTTCCTGAAGGGTGTTTCTCAAAAGGTTGTAGATGCTAAGAGAACTTGATTTGGTTTTCATAAATTATTTAAAGCAAGGTTTAACTCATAACATCTTCTTTTTCCTCTATATTCCTTTTTTTTGGGTTTCATATATTGATCAACCAATGTCGTTGAGTGGTTGACTAATATAGTTTAGAAGGGAAAACAATTATACGTATCATGAGTTATTTTTATATTAGATTATACATTGGTAAAGTAATTTGGCATTATACATTGGTAAAGTAATTTGGCATATTGCTCAATCAACGTGCCAATTTTATCAACCATTTTAAATAGCCTTTATAGTGACTAATTTTATATATAATTATATTTTGGAGCTAGTGAGTATACATACTTGAAAATTCCATTTTTGACATTACTATGACATTCTAGAGTTATGATAACTTATTGCAAGAGTTTTTGAGCATTTAGAAGTATTCATTCATTTATTGTTTAATGATTGTGATCCCTTAAGCATTAAGGTTTATTTGAGTTGTAAAGATCATTTGGAGTTGTTTATCTTGTAATTGTTTAATCTAAAAAGAACTAAGGTTGATCTTCACCTTCAAGGAAGATTATACTAGGGTTTATCTTTAACCAAACAAAGATTTTTGTAAGGAGGTTCCTTTTCATATAGTTGAAAGAAGAGCTTGGCAAAATCACAAGAGAGATTTAGAGAGTGGATATAAACAAATATTGTTTACTGAACAACTATAAAATCGATTTGTAATTTCTCTTTGCTACATTCTTTAATTATTCTTAGTTGTTTGATTAAGATTTATCAAATTTCCATTTTATATCAACATTTAATTTAAAATCAATAAAGCTTCATTATTAAATTGAAAATTTTGTTTATTTTACTAATACTTAGTTAATCCCTCTTTGATGTGATTAGGGACTAATAAGTGGTATTAGAGTGTGTCCCTTTTATTTTTATTTCAAAATTTTTTTAAGAAAAGATCTCCATTGCATATTTATGTTTATCTACATCTTTATTTAGACAAGAGGACCAAAATGTTAGTAGGACTCCTTTTTTTAAATGTAAATGATTATATTTATTGAAAAAACTATAATGAAATTCTTCTTAATGGCTAAAAATATTGACTTGTAGGAAATTGTTTCTAATGGCTCATTCATTCCCACAAAAGTCATAGATGATAGAAAAGTTCCAAATTAAGGAGGAATGAGATACTTAAGATAAGAAACTAGTCTCTTTGAACAGCAAGACTATTTGTATTTTATTTTATGCATTAGGAAGGAATGAACTTAATAGATTTTCTATATGTAAAACGACTGGCACATATCAAAAGTTATATATGAAGGTGTAAATCAAGCCAATAAGAGTAAAGTGAACAAGTTAACTCATCAATATGGATTATTTAAAATGAAAGATGATGAAAGTATTTTTAGATTATGTACTAGATTTATTTACAATATTAATAGTTTTAAAGGCTTAGCCAAGATATATACTAATATTGAAATGATGAGAAAATTGCTTAGCTCTCTTCTAAAGACTTAAGCTAAAGTGACAAGAAACCAAAATAAAGAATTAAATAAAATACCAATTAAGGAACTTATTGGATCTCTTCTCACCTACAAAATGAGATTTAAGGAAACATAACAAGAAGAATTGACTTATAAAAAAGACGAACTTAGTATTCAAGGCTTTAAAGAGGGAGCCAAGTGAAGATGAAAAGACACCCTCTAATGGAAGTAATGAGGAAGACATTGCTCTTATCATTAGAAAAATCAAGATAATTTCTAAGGAGAAAGAAGATCCTCAAAAGAAAAGATTTCAAGGAAGATAAAGTTTATATTAAATGTAAATTAACCAACATCATTTGTTTTAAATGTAGGAAACTCAGTAATATGAAGTCCTAATTTCTTCTCCTTAAAGACAAAGATAAATATGAAAAAAATACAAGAAGGAAAAGAGGGACAAAAACTAAAACAAGGCACTTAAAGTTTCAACTCGGGATGTCACAAATGACTTTAAAAGTGAGCATTCAGAAGAGAAAGAGCTCAATTTATAGCTAATGAAGATGATGAGGTACGCTTTAAACCTAAATCTTGTAATAGTGATGAAAGTGGTGATGAATTTAAAAGTCTTGAGATTATGAGATAAAAAGTAGAATCTATCTTCCAAACTCAAAAAGGCTCAAAAGCATTCATATGCATGCATGAGTGAGAATAAAAAATAAAGAGTAAATTGCATAGAATCAAAGCATTTAAGAGTGTGCATTAAAGTGTGAGAATGAGACAATGAAAAAGGGCGTCAACGCTCTTAAGGAATCTTTGTCCAAGTTCTCCAAGTGATGTGAGAAACTAAAGAGCAAGTCAGAAACACAAAAGAATTACAATAATAGGTATGTGACTGGATAGAATTATAAGAGTGCATCTAATTGAAAGACTACATTTATCAAGTGCGATCATTGTACGTTGAAGAACCTTTGCCTAATAGGAAAAATGAACATAGTGCTTCCATATCAAAGTATACATACAAATCATATACATCTAAAGGTAAGTGATGGGTATTTCCTTTTTTAAATAAATTTTATATTATTAATTTAAAAACTTTAACTAAACTTACCTATTATGTGTAAGTAACAAAAGGGTAAATAGGAGTTAATCCTTAGAAGGAGTGGAGTAGATTAGAAAAACTAAAATTATTAATTAGTTTAAACAAATTAAAAAAGAGAGATCAGTGGATTTTGATTACTGAAATATAGTATAAATCAAAATTTAAATTGGTAGTTAAAAGAATCAATAACAAGATAAATTACTAAAAGAAAATTTAATCATATATTAATCTTTAGACAATTGCTTTATCCTAGTATTACTTTTGATTTCATGATTTAGTTAACCTAGAATAAATATATTAGTTTAGATTAGCAAATCTCTTAGACACTGAAACTATATTTTCTTGAATTACAATAATCTACTTTATAATTGGTTAACCTATATCAGTACCAAGCTAACAGCTTTATGAATGCTCTAAAATATGTGAAATCCTATGAAAGTTTTGATCCTAACATCAGAAAGATCATATAGGTCTCTCTCAAGTGCCCTGTTTAACCCCTATTACCTAAGCTGTGATCCACATATAAGCAGACTCTCAAGGAAATTACAAGTGAATTTATAACATATTTAGTCAGTAGTATAACTAAATTATGCATTAAGATCAATCAAAGACAATTCATAGAAATATATTCTATTTTATAAATTAAAATGAATCAATTAATATAAAAATAGAAACAAAGGCTTTTCCTATCTAAATATAGAAAAGCATTTACCGATGAATTATGATCAAAACAACGAAAGCAATAAAAAAAGGAAATAATGTAGAAATGGATATATATGAAAATCATATTTCGACGATAGCTTGATCCATTGAGATGATATTTGGATATTGATTCTTTGAAGAAAATAACCTTATAATTGGACTCTTGAGGGTTTTTAAAGCTCTCAACGACTAACGTTTACCTTTAAAGAGAAAAAGTTGAGTCAAATGTATAAAATATCCCAACGTCTTCCAAAAATTAAGGTTTTCACTGTTTATATACATTTTTTCAGCCTTAGACTCGTTTAGGGACATGACCATTGCCCAGGTTATGGATCCTCTTATTTTCTCCGAGGGAGAAACATGATCTTTGGCATGCTCATGTCAGTTATACCATAAATCCTTCTATTTTTTTGTTATTGGCAGACAATTAGTGGCACGAGCGGCGCACGACCGTGGCTTTGGTTGTGTTTCTCTAAGAATTTTCTTCAATATCACTTGTCTCTCTCTAGGTTATGCTTTAGGCTATTTCTTTTTCTACACTTGATCTATATGGGACATGGGGTGGCACATGGACGTGGGTCAAACTGTGTTACTCTAAAAATTATAATTTTCTTTTTTTCACTTAAAATTGCTTCCAACTCTTAATAAATCTTATCACAAGGTCAAATATGTACAATTACTTGAAAAATATAAGAAATTGAATAAAACATGGTAATTTGACAAAAAAACAAGTAAAATACTTAAAAAAATAAGTGTACTTTTCATATACATCAAATATTCCTACATTTAAGCTTTTGCTTTTTCTCAAGTAAATCAATTTCTATCACACATAACTTTTTTAAGTGACAATTCAATTACAAAAATAAAAGAATCTATCATCTGCTCTATTGCATTATTCATTAACTAGTTAGGCATTTAGATTCTATTGCTAAATCATAGATCAATTTAATTCAATTCAACAATTCTTAAACATCAACTTAATCCATATAATTCGACCTAATATATTAAGTAAACATAAATGAGTAAGAAGCTTTTCACTTTTAAACATTTTAATAATATAAATTAATAAAAAATTATTATTGAAAGTAATGAATAAACAAAAAGGCTTGTTTGAAAAGTCACTTAATATTTTGAGGGAAAAAATAAACATATAGTTATGAATACCCTCAGTTACGCAGTTAGATCACTAATTCAAAGGGCTACTAGTAACACTCTTTAACTATAAACCTTTTTACTTAGGTTAAACTCCACAAAATGAATTTATTTACGCTCACTTTATTCATATATTACGTTTTAATTTTTTATTTTTTGGTGGAATACTAAAATTCATGAAAGAGAATCCACTTTTAACTAAAAATGCCTAAATTATATTTAAAAGTGTCATTATGAAAATCAAGCATCTATTTCAAATCATTTCATCAAATTGAGACTGTTATTTTTTTAATACTCTTATCTATTTACCTAAACTAATTAAATCAAAATAAAATTGAATTTCTAATGGATCATCCTAATTATTCTTCTTTCAATATGAAAATTTTCACCAAAAAGTTAATTGTGATGAAATTAGTCCATTAAGGTTTTGGCTCACAAATAATTAATTCTCACCTCACTCTTATATTGTACATTAGTAGTAGATGCTATGGATGGTTAATTTGTTGGAGGATGTAGTGGTTTTTCAAAAGTCCTCTTATTTAGTAGATAATCACTCCTCTAACTGGTCCAAGTATTGCTCCCACACATCTAAGCGTTATTGTAATTTCCTCAATATCACATTGTTTTAATCTATCCGTGGAGCTTGTTTTACTTGAGTTAGAGTATTGTTAAGGTTGTAAGTGCATCTTTGTTTAGTGACATATATCATCCTTAAGTATCTCTTCATCCCTCCTACTTAACATGTATTCACTACCAACCTTTCTAACTGTGTCCTTTAAAAATATTATTTAAAATTCATGGTGAATATGAGAGAAGCCAATGTCAAATTCAGGAGCCTTTCATAGACATCTAGCTTTCTTGGCAATTTAATCAACAAATTTCGACCACCATTGGCCTCTATCTTATTATGCCATATCCTCAAAATATGTTGTAAAGCAAAAGTGAAGTTACATCAACTTTTTCACACGAGACTCTCTAGGTAAAGGGGATTTGGAGGTGTAATAATGTCACTCTTTTAAGCGCTCCTTAAAATATAAAATGTATGGCATAATGCTAGTAATGAATAATAAAGCATATGATTTTCTTAGTTTTAGATTTGGTTAGAGAATAGTTAGATTTGCCACTCAAGATGTATTTCTAGAATCTCTTGGCAGTATCTTCAAGTAGAATAATTGATCTTGGTTCATCCTCGAAAGGTTGGTCCTTATCTGATTGGATGATTGAAACTAATAGTGCACCCCAAACTCATTAAAATACATGTTCTAAGTTTCATTTCTAAGAAAAAAAAACTAATACTACTGGTGGGCTCTAGTATATGAAATACATATACATATACATATACATATACATAGAATCAACTCAACCCCTTTAATCTATATATTGTCTGAATTAAGTGTACATTTAGCTTTATAATATAGGGCTCATAGTTCCAATTGTCTATCTCACAGAGACTATAAGTACTAATAATGACTCTTTTCCTATTATCTAACTGACATACAAATTTAAAATAAAAGAAAATAAACTAAAAATAAATCATCATAATCAAGGAAAATAAAGTATCCAAAGAATGAAAAATCAACCAATAAAATGATGGTACCTAGACTTCGAGTCCCTTTTAGGATTTCTTATGCAACATAATTTCATTAATCAATTTATTCTAAAATTCATTAGACCATGAAAAATTTTAAATTATGCAATACCTTTCTCAAGACTATTAACACTTAATTCCAGGTTGATTGAAATATTTTTCTAATTAAGAACCCTATAATTGCATTATTCAACTTATGAATTTCACTGGTAGATTTGACCCTAATCTAGAGGATTCATGTCACCCTATCTTTAGGTTTACATACAACTCCTTTTAATTATGCTAGATCTATTTATACTTTGGATCTCACAATCTCAATTTCATGAAATCATACATGAAATAATATGCTAATAATATTAATTCAAGGATAACCAAAAGTACATAATTGAATCTTAATATAATTTTAAATTAAATTAAATTAAAATCACTATAAGATTCATCTTGGAGTTAATCTAATCTAGATACCAAAAGGTATTTAGCTAATTATAATAGAAAACAAACATTAAAACTAAAGAAAAAGTTGGAAATCCTGGAAAACATGGTTAAAACCTTTAAAATCTCCAAAAACTTCACTCTAAATTAATAAAAAACTGCCCCACACAGGTTTCCTTGGTTGGTATCTATTTTAGGGTTTTTCCTTGTGTATTTTTTGCCTCCTCCCTTTATTTGTGGCTTAATCTTATATTTTTAAAACTGAATTTCAAATACAGTGACTTACACGAGCATTAACATGGGTGTTTTAATTACCACATGTTATTCAAAATAACATGTAACCTTATCCAAAGCTAAAATATGCATAAACAAGGTTGTGTACCATTAATATGGCCTTCTAACAATTTAACAAAGGCATATTTACAACCTATAGGGGTGTATACGACAAGAAATTCTCAACATGCTTCCATTCTCTCTTATACGACCATATACATTGTCCTACAATCTATAACTCTACCAAAACAACTCCCAATTGCTTTAAACTTGTCCAAATTTGTTCTTTTTTACTCTAAGTGTGTGATTTAGACTAGAAACAAAAGATTAGCAACTTAAGTGCTAAATTTAATAAAAATACTTCAATAAGCAAGCAAAATGCATTAAGTATGGGACTAAAAGTATGAATAAATCACTACTTATTTACTTTCCCACGTTAACCATTTTCTTGTCCTCAGGTAAAATGTAATTTCATCAATACCCCCCTTCTTCTTCATCTCAACCTTTTTATTCACATTAAAATGTCATGCCTCAAGAATCAAATTTAAATACAATAAGAATCAATAATTATAGAACAAATTTTCATAAGCCAACATTGCAAATGAAATTTTGATAACCTTTTAAATCAAGTGTTGTAGGATTTAATGCCCTCACAAAAAAGATTCACTTAATCACTTAAAGTGTTCAGGGTGAAAATCAATTCAACAATCAAATCAACATATAGATGGATTTTTAACCATAAGCTTGTAAATACATCACATCTCCACGATTATAAAATATACTAAAGGTGAAAATCAAAAGATCTTTACATAAAGATGTAATGAGGTTTAGGTAGGATAAGGTAAAGGATAGATTATATGTTAATAAACATGAAGGAAAATGCATAACCAAGATCATGCAATAATTTGATTTAACTAACTTAAATCCCCACATAGAATGTAAATAAGATGTAAAAAATATCAGGTGTCGTCTATTTCTCCTTCTCATAATTTCCACATCTTAAAACACATTTTTTTTAATTTTCCATTTTTTTACAAGGAGAATATAATAATTGTTGATAAGTAGCAGAGGAGAAGATATAACATCAAGTACCTAATCCCACACCCTTCCTCTTTCGTCATACTTAATCAAATCAAATGCTTATACAATTAAATAATTACAATCCTTTAGGGTGTAAAGATAAATATAAGGCTAACTACAAAAAAAATGATTATTGGCTTGTATTATGGATAAAATAATCTAAAAAAAGTTAAAGCTTAAATTGGTTACACCTAAGGGATAAAAATAGGGTTTGGTAAAATCAAAGAAAAATAGGGTTTTATAAAATCAAAGGAAAAATCTTAATAATGGTGTGATCTAAGTGCTTTTATCATCTCAATGCCTCTAATTTTAAAATTATTATCTCAACATGTATAATAAAAGTAAGTTCTAGAATCATCCATTATGTATGATATTCACACAACAAAGGAAGTAAAGCATATATATTGATAATAAATTCTTTTAGACTCAAAACCCCACATTAAAAATTCCTACTTGAACAATTTTAGGTAGTTTCATCTGAATCGATAATCAAAACATTCATTCATAATATAACATGTAAAAATCCATCTAATCATTTTTTCCTTTCATTCTTTAAATTCCTTAATTCACAATAGCTCAAAATACTTCAGGATAAGAATTAACAAATCAAAGATCTTTACAAAGAAAATTAACATAAGCTTAAGTCAACATTATATCCATAAAATTACCATACCTTGCCCCTGATGAATATAACAAATCACAAAAAAAAGAATAAATATATGGAGAAAGTAAAGTAAACTTGTACTTCATCGGTTTACAATCTACAAGTTTGATTTCAAGGCATGATTTCCATCTATTATCATCCTTGAAAAAATGAAACAAAACATTAAACAACGAAAAAAAAGTAAATAAACACAAATTGATTATATCTATGAATAGAAGCAGGGTTTAGCATATTCACAATAAAAAGAATAAAAGAAATAAACAACATCATATGAGTTTAATAGGGCTAATCTACTAACTACTAAGAAAAAACAAAATAGAAAAACAAAACATAAAAATAAAAATAAAAGATAAAATAAACAAAAAATGCTCGGTCAAATATCTTAGGATCATGAGGTGTTACTTCTACAATAGCATTAGAATCTGGCTATTGAGGAGTTGATGATCATATGGTGGCTCTTGTTGGCGGAGGTGGTACCACTAGTTGGAGGTGTCCTGTAATCTTGACAAACTCCTTTTCCATCCATGATCCCACACTTTTAAGATCTGCCACATATATCTTCCTAACTAGGTGATCTTTAGTTGGTCCTGATGTGGAGGTGTTTGTGGTCTCCTAGATGTATTTGTGCTCTTAGAGGAATCATCTCAATGCTCAAGCTCTCCTACTTACTGTGGGAGATCTTACCTTTGTTATTGTTCCTGTGTACTAGGCGATCCTCTTCTACTCTAACTATAGTTGTAGGCTCTTGGGCTCCTGATAGGACGTAAACCTGTCCCTTCTGACTTGACCTTCTTCAAAATATCCCCATCGCTCTCAATTTCTTAAGAGTGATGGGTACCATTTGCCTCATTAGTGTCATCCTAGGTACTCTCTCCCACAGTCACATACCTCGTGCTAGTCTCGCTATATACAAAGCCACACAAATTGTTCCTACTTAAGCTTTGCAGGCCTAATGTTTGAAGAACTAGGCCAAGGCGTGCTCGAGATGGATAGGGGTTTTCTTTACCATACTATAGAGATAAAACATGTATACCATCCCCACCACTATGGTGTTATCTCCTTTCCTGGCTATCATATGCCAAACCATTATGTGTCTGTATCTCATTGTAAGAGATATTAACTATGTCGCCTTGGGTATTATTGGCTTGTATGACCACTCCTACTGATGGTACGCCACCCAAACATTTCATTGAATCCTAATAGGAAGCACAGTATTAGAGTAACATACTCCTATGTGGTGATGAAATCATCGTTTATAGTCCTAAGCATAGTGATAGATGAAAATTATACTATATTTTGCTAGATGTTTAAGTATATTTTTAAGTATTTATTAAATGATTATCATATGTATAGGCTTAGAATTATGTTATTGTTAATGTTTATATGCATTCTAAGTGTTTGTTTTGTTTAGGGAAAGAATTGAATCTTAATTTTAATTTTTAGGAGGTGTTTGATGTGGTTGTAAGTGTTGGAAATAAGGAAATTGAAGAATGAAGAAGATGAAGGAAGCTTGAAGGTGTCACGATCGTGTACAATTGAGCATGATTATGATAGAGGTTGTGCACGATCATGACAGAGGTTGAACCAAGTGAAGCATGGTTATGATAGAGGCTAAACCAAGTGAAGCACGGTCGTGACTCAAAGAGCACGATCATGACAAGAGATTTCTAGGTGCAACTTTTTTTGTATCTTTTAAGTTTTGGGATTATGTTGGAACCAAATTAAGTGGGAAAATCCTAGAAACAACCCTAAAACCTTAATGCATTTTTTAAGAATAAGAAAAAAACACAAAAAATGTAGTAACCATCTGTCAAAATGAATCAAAATGGAGAGATCAAGAAGAGCATCTAGAAATTCTAGCATTCCAAATTAAGGCATCAAACAATTTTTTCTCTTTTCCTTTTTTTTCATTATCCTTTATGTATAATATCATTTCTAAGATGTTTATCATATCTATGGAGTTCTAAACTCATATTAGGAATTGTTCTAGATTTATTTTGTAAACTTCTTTATTATTGAATTCATTATATTTCTGGATGTTTGTGATAATTGTTCATACATAAACTTGAGAACAACTTAAGAGAGTGAGTTAAAGTAATAAGTGTTAGATTGTACTTAATAGACCCATAAATATCAAATTAATGATAAATCAAAGAGACATCTTGGTTTTGAAATTGATTATCTAATAGATAGCTTCAGATATAACTGGAGATGTTAAGAATAGTTTTGTGAATCGAGAGTGCAAAATTAGAAATTTCAAATTCAATTAAGGTTAATTGATTAGATCTTGAGAGAAAGTAATCAATACCTTAGGAAATCTAGGATCAAACACGTAAATTAATTCAACAAGACTAAGAAAACGAAATAGAGAAAGAATAGTTCCTAAATATTCATCTTGATCAATCTCAATTTTTGTTGGCAACTCACTATTGCTTGATTGTTTTGTTTTATTATTTGTTTTAAATTTTGTAATTTAATTTTATTCAAATTAATTTTTTGTTATCTTAGATAAAGTTAGGTTCAACTTGTTAGTTATTACATAATCATCGTGGGAACGATAACCTCTTATACTACAAGATACAACCTATATACTTATAGGTATTGAGAGTTTTATTATTAGATATAAAACTTGCTCAACAAGTTTTTGGCGTTGTTGTCAGGGATTTTAGCATTAAGACAATTGAATTCCTTTGATTTAATGAATTGTTACCGTTTTTTGTAGGATTGAGGTACCCAATCCAAAGAAATAAAAAAGGAGAAAAGTTTAGACGCAATGTAGAAGACGCATCAATATAGAAACCATAAGGGAAGAATGAGGAATCTGAAGAGTTAAACGATAAGAAGAGATAGAAAAAATGATGGTGGAGGAAATGCATAATAGAGAGCAAAGGACCCTTATAGACTTCATGAGGCCATGGTTCAATGCCAATTATCAAGGAAGTACATGACCATTAATGCAAACAACATATGACCTATTAAAAGAGATGGAAAATAATAGCTGTCCTTGGACATCGAAACAAAGTAGACAACAATCAACCTTCTGGGATCTAAAAGGAATGATTGCAGTAGATTCAGTGATGCATTGCAGGCTAAGATCACCAACCTAATCAAGCAATTAAGCAGCCTGATAACCACCTCTTTCTCTCCATTCAAAGCAATTCAGCATGGATGTGAACTATGTAGACAAGAGCCATATCACAGCTGATTACTTCCTAGTGAAAAATAACATTGTGCAGTAGTCCACTTCAATGAAGCACAATGTGGTCTGGGAGATAATAATCCTTATTTGAACATATACAATCCTAGGTAGCAGAACCACTTGAATTTCTTTTAGTCTAACAATGCAGAGACTTAAATAGGAACTCAAGGCTCACCAGGATTTCAGCAAGATAAGTCCCTTGTAAATGATACAAAATTAGATAGGCTCATGAGTCTAGAAGGAAAATTTAAGCAAGTAGTGAAAGATCATGCCTCTTCTATTCACAACCTAGAGGTTCAAGTGGGCAAGCTTGCCAATGAATTTTCTACAAGAGGTGTGGGAAGCCTTATGAGCAACACGGAAGTAAATCCAAGAGAGTACTTTAAGTTTATTACACTTGTAAGTAGGAAAGAGCTAGAAGAACCAGCAAGAAAAAAAGAGCTAAACTTCGCCTTGTAGAAGACCAAGATAAGAACAAAAAGGATGAAGAAGAATGAGGACCCTCCCTACGTTCCTCCTCTTCCATATCCACCAAGATTACCATTCTCATAAAGAATTCAGAAGAACAAATTGGATATACAATTTGTAATGTTCGTAGAAAAGCTGAAGAAATTACAAATTACCTTAACCTTTGTGGAAGCTTTAAAGAGTATACCCACGTATGCAAAGTTTCTTAAAGACATATTATCAAACAAGCAAACTTGGGATGACAATCAATAACTTCCATGATAGAAAGCTACAGCTCCATAATTACCAACTATATACCCTCACAGTTGAAAGAACTAGGAAGTTTTACTATACCCTGTGTAGTTAGTCATTTAGATTTACTAAATGTTTATTTAACTTAGGTTCAAGTATTAATCTTATGCCTTTGACAATTTTCAAGAAATTGGGTCTAGGTAATGTGAAGCCAACTTCTATTATTACTCAGCTGGCTGATCAGTAGATAAAGAAATTGTTAGGCGTGGTGGAGGATATGCTTGCAAAAGTGGAGAAGTTTATCATTCCCGTGGATTTCATTATGCTAGATTTTGAAAAGGAACAAAACTGGCTACTAATTCTTGGTATACCATTTTTGAACACTGGAAGAGCTTTGGTAGATGTCCATGAAGACAACCTTATCCTTCAGATTGGCGATGAACAAGTCAAATTCAATATGAATAAGGTATTAAAGAATCCAAACGAGGGTAGCTTATTTATGAGAACTGATGTAGTCGAATATTTAAACCAAGAGAAAGATGAACAAATGACAGTTGATATAGAGCTTGAAGAATATAAGGAAGTCTCTGTTCAAGAAGTAGATGAAGAAGAGGGGGAGAGGGTGACTGGAGAAGAAGAAGATGATGTGAATCACAAGTTAGTATAATAATAACCAAATGCACAAGAAGGGGGGTTGAATTGTGAATACTTTTTCGTTTTACC
>JANKOD010000006.1:22611203-22648733 GCA_026284645.1 Erythroxylum acuminatum
TTATTGTTATTTCAAATTAATTGTCATTATTATTTATTATTAAGATTTTTGAAAGCATGGTTGATGTAAACAGTAAAGTATACAGTACAGCTGTATAATATATCAATATGGACTATTTTTCAATTTTTAAAAAGTTTAGGTACTATTTTATAAATTTAAAAAATATCCCGAAACGGTACCCGGTACCGATACAATTCCTTTCCAGAGCCTAATTCAGTACCAAATTCGGTACGGTATTCATAACATTGATCATAACATTATATAATAAAATTTTATTTATTATTTTACATTTTATCGCAAACCTTTTAAATTAAAGATAATTTATTTTTATTATTCAGAATAGGCTGAGATATTTCATTTTATTATAAAACTTCATTAAGGTGTCCATTAATAACCCCCGACTAAACTTATACTAAGCTCCCGGGGCGAAAGTTTATTTGCATCGCTCTTCTCGCACGCTTCAGTTGCCAACTATTGACTTGCTCTATCAAAATTTCCCAAGAAACTGAATCAGCAGAATCCAACCCTAAACAATGTTAATGCAGCTTCCTCGCTTGACCAACTCTCTTAGAGAGCCATTTGACGTCGACCAGGCTTATCTCCAACGCAAGATCACCCTTCAACACCACCTCAAGCCTTCCAAGTAAGTATAACTCGAATCAAATTTTGTTTTACGGAAAGCTGTTGACTGACTGTGTATTGTGCGGCATGTATTCTTATTTGAACAACCTTCGTGATAAAATTGAATTGGTTTGTTGATGTATTCATGTTTGATAATTGACGAATTTCCTTCTATCCAATTTTGTTTTGGTGATTTAGTACTGGAAATTCGGTTGACGAGTCGGAACTTGCCAGGAAGATTGTTGATCGATGGGAGGAAGGTATTATTACTTTTTGTATACATACATATTAGATTTCTAGGTTCTATGGACTGAGTTAAGTGAAATGGAAATGGTGGAACAGCCTCATCTGAAGTGAGGCAAGCATACAAGCAGTTTATTGGGGCTGTTGCAGAGTTAATAGATGGAGAAATTCCCTCTGAGGAGTTCCGCGAAGTGGCGCTTGCTGTCTACCGTTTATTTGGCAGCCCAGGGCCAGGACCGGGAGATGGAGGGAATGCTAATGGCACCTTTCATGAGAAGAAGTAAGAATTTGAAGTCTTAGCATATTCTTTTTCTGTTTTCTTTGTTCAATTTAGATTGACTATCAAGTCACAAATTTGGGGCGGTATATGTTTATTATGAAACAGGTTTTGGTTATACAGTAGAACCTTATGGGAATACTGTTTGTTCATTTATATACAATTGGGTTGACCAATCAATATCTAAGAAATTTGTTTCAAGACGCTATCATGTGATTCAGAGTGTTATTGTATTTATTGATGTTGACATGCAGGTTGACATTGCAGAGGCACATTGGTCATGCAATTTCAGATACCAACATACAGAAAGCAGCAACTCTGTCAGGGAAGCTCTCTGGTTTGCAAAGTGGTAATTATGGGGCTGCGTTTATTTTAGAAAAACATGCAAACGATGGTGACAATGAACTGGAATTTGGTTCTGACCTTGTTTTTCAACCACCATCTCGATTTCTGGTGGATGTTGATTTGGACAATCTGGAACTACTGAGCGATGATCGACCTTTGTTTCATAACAATGGCTGGTATGATCATAATGATAATGTAAATAATCATTCTATTGCTGATGGAGGAAACTTTAATCTGAGTTGGTTGAGAGATGCTTGCAATCGGATAGTCAATGGGAGCAGTTCACAGCTTTCTTGTGATGATCTAGCCATGGCTATTTGTCGTGTAGTCGATTCGGACAAGCCTGGTGAGGAGGTACTTTTTACTATTTTCTTTTTTCTCTTAATTTCTTGATGAGTATTTTGAACCTATGTCTAATGACAGACAATCTCTAAGTTTCGTTTCCTTTATCCACTTTGTTTTTCAATTTCAGATAGCCAGTGATTTATTGGATCTTGTTGGTGATAACGCATTTGAAATTGTTCAAGAAATTTTGCTGGTAAGAAATGAGATTATTCATCTAGCCTGTAACTTTGGTGCGGACAATTTGTCATGTTGCTTGTGAGCTGATTTGAATTATGGGACATACATTTTTTTAATGATAATTCATACTTTTGAGGAAATTATAGTTTATGGAGTAGTAATTCGCTGTTTTAACAAAATCTGAGTCTAATTTGTTCTGAAATTTATTGATAACTTTTTTTCATGGCAATTGCTACTCGCCTTTGTGTGTAGTTTGATGGTATTGATTTGCAAAAACCTAAAATTTGTTTGTCCAAGTTTCTCATCTCACTCTTTCTCTTCCTCTCACACACTCTTACACACCAACAAACACCATTTTATAGTGATTGACTGGCTTGAATTAAAAGAAATTGACTGGCTTGAATTAAAAGAAATTGACTGGCTTGAATTAAAAGAAAACTATTCCTTTTATATGTTCTTGGGATTACGGTTCTATCTTTTTATATAGTTGATTGATTGTTGCCATTTTGAGGAAAATTTTAAAATATTTGGGAGCTAGGGTTGAGATTTTCTTCTCCATATTCAGCATCGGAAGGAACTCGTTGAGGCTATCCATCATGGTTTCTCAGTACTGAGATCAGATAAGTTGGCTGTGAACACACAATTAAAGATGCCTAGCTATGGCACCCAGGTATAGTTGTTTTTCTTGTTCCTATTATTGTGCCTTTTGGAGTTGAGTTTTTCATCAATTAGAAAGTTGGAACTACCACAAAAGTAACAAATAAGCATTGCTATTAGGTTACTGTCCAGACAGAAACTGGAAGGCAAATTGATAAACTTCGGCGAAAGGAGGAAAAGCGACATAGACGTGGGACTGAGTATGGAGTTGAGAATGAAGCTTCGGGCACAAGTTTTTCTTCTTTACTTGAAGCTAGTGAGCGAAGGAATCTTCTTGATGATACAATTGGGTCAGGGCCAGGGCCACATTCAATGTCAGTAACTGCTCTTCCACAAGGTACTCTAAGGAAACACTACAAGGGCTATGAGGAAGTTGTTATTCCACCAACACCAACTGCACAAATGAAACCTGGAGAAAAGCTGGTAATTTATGTTGATCTAGATTTCTCACTCTTGTGGTAGATTCTCTGGATGGTTCTAACTAGAACTTGCTAGCGCCTTCGTTATTGAGAGTAGCATCATTTCATTTGTTGAATAGAGAGAATATCTTCAAATTTGAACTATTGAAACATCTGCAAATTTATCTTTTTAATTCATTTCTTCACTCATTCTTAGGCTAGTTTTTTGTTCTTTCCAAATTCAACTGGCTGACTCACAAACTTAAAAAGAGTAATATATTGATAAGTTTGAAATCTTCTACTATAATTTATGCTTGAAAAGACAGTGCTTAAAAAGATGTGTCAATGAAAATGATAAATTCTTGTGATAAGTTTTATCAACAACGTTCTTGAAGATGTGAATCTTGTGAATGATTTTGATGCTGCAAATCTCGCAAGAAATCTTTGGTGATATACTAGGAATGAACTTGCTTTGCAATCATGTTACCTTTGGAAATCCAAATTCCTATTTGTTTCGTATCTTATTCATTTATTGGGCAAAGCATTTCTAGATTTAAACCTCTTCCTCCAAGAACGGCAGCCTTCTCCTGAGCTACAAATAGATAAATATGCATGTGTCTGTGGTAAGCAGTAGGGGTTGGGGTGTGTGGGAATGGTGTCACCCAATAACAAATGAATTATTCCTGTTTTCTTATGGTTTTGTTTCTCTGATTTAGTCATTCACATTGTTTTCACTTTTCTGATATGCTCATGATCGATTTTATATGGTTGAATTATTTCCTAATGTTGTCCCTGTATGATTGACAATATCCAGCTCAAACTGCACTTCCTTTGATTTATGTCAAAATTAAGTTTAATTGTAACATAACATGTTGTAGGCCCCTTGCTTTCTCCACAGTTTCAGCGTAATGGACTTTGTGAGTGAAGGGTTATTTGAGTTAGTCCTGGACCTCATCCAACAACTTAAGCATAGGCTTTGAAGAAACTTCTCTCTAAAATTCTGGTCTTAATTTACAAAAGACATTAGAATGGTTCTGCAAATTTAATATTTCAGAGATATTTAGTAGAAGTGAGGCATATTCAAGAAACTGCACTCTAAAATTCTGGTCATATTAGGAAATTACGCAAATTCACTGTTTCAGAGATTTTTAGGAGGAAGTGAGTTACGTTCGTGCCGTGAAATTGCATGTCATAAATATTGTTTTATTATCGGAGTATAAGTAATAGCCATTTTAAGCCCACTTTTTATTTAATTGTCAATATTGCTCTCTCACTTTTCCCCTTTCTTTCTTTCTGAACATGACTCCAGAACATGAGTGTATGATGGCAGTGTAACCCATCTATTGTAGCTTTGGCAATGCAATGTAGACACTTTGCTATGTTGCGTTTATCTGGATTTTCCATAACCTGTTTCTCTTTGGGATTTTGTTGTCAGATTGAGATAAAGGAGTTAGATGACTTTGCTCAAGCTGCTTTTCATGGCTACAAAACTCTGAATCGTATTCAAAGCCGAATATTTCAGACTGTTTATTTCACTAATGAAAACATTCTTGTGAGTTACTTAAACTGTATTTAAGCTCTTATGTATATAACAGAGGAAGGAAGTATAAGTTGACATGTATTACTAATTCTAAAGAGCTTGTTATTTTACATTTGATAATTAAGAAAGAGTTGCATGTTTGTGGAAACTTTTTAAGTTCAACTTAATAGATTTACCCATTCAAGCTTCTATTTTGCCCCACTCCTTCCCTTTACCTTTGGTTCTATCAGCAAAGGCCAGCATGCACATTTTGCAGACAAGTTCCTGATTTCTCATCTTCAATTTTGTCTATCAAAGTCATTGGTTTGAAGCAAATGTTTTCTGTCTTCTGCTTTTGCAGTAAATAACCTAGGGAAATGCAATTTCCTAAGAGAACTAGTGCAGCTAAGTTCTTAGTGAAAATGTGTTGAATGGTGAGTTTAGGTTTCTGTTCACAACCCGCTCTGCCTAAAATGAAAGTCAGAGAGTGTTGATGAATTGTCATCTGATCCGTTGGCAATAGATAATTCTTTAATTCTGGTTGGTTTAAGAGACATCCGACCATACATTGAACTTATGGCTGAAAGAACTTTTTAAGAAATCTATAGCTCTAACCTCTCTGCAGGTTTGTGCACCTACTGGCGCTGGCAAAACAAATATAGCAATGATCTCTATTTTACATGAGGTACTTTGAATTTTGTGCTTGCGAATGTGTAATTGAAGGCTTCCGCTCATCCTAGTTTCTGTAGGATGGAATTATACCTGTGCTATGTTATGTCATGCATTTTCATATGAGGCACGTAACAACTTTCTTTCTATTGTGGTGTGGGGAGCATTGCAGGTGACACCGCATTGAGGGTAAACTACTGCGTAGTTTATTACAAAGGATATGAAAAGTATTAGCAAGCTTCCTGCAAATATGCATAATTTTTGATGATCGACTATTTTCATAATTTTTACATCTAAATAAATTAACAAAATTGCAAAAAATTGGTGATACTGTTATATGCTCCAAATTCAAAAAATCCAAATGTCCGGACAAAAGTTTAGTGATTGACTTGCAAATTTTTTGGTTATCCCTTAGTGGTATTTAGTTTAGCTCATGATGTTGGCAAATCACTTTGACGGGTGCATCATATGATCACTATGCATTTCCCATGTGTATAGTAAAGCATATTTCTTTTAGTTTTTTTTTCAACACTCTGAAGCATCTTGTGTACTTTTTTATTGTTTAAGATAGTTTATCTAGATTGCATAGCTTTTTGGGATAATGATTCGTTGTTTGTCGGTTAAATATAAGCTTGTTATCTTGGTCTAATTAGTAGTCCCAAGTACAAAGTATAGCTTCTGGTGGTGTGTTGATAGAATGTATTAAGAATTTATGCAGTTGACCATGTTTTCCTTTCCTGTTTTTCAGATTGGACAACATTTCAGGGATGGTTACTTGCATAAAGATGAATTTAAGATAGTTTATGTTGCTCCTATGAAGGTACAAGCAACATATAGCTTGTTGGTTGCGAGCTGGTTGTAATGTTTGGTGAATTGCTTATCTCTTGTACTTTCTGTAGGCATTAGCTGCGGAGGTCACGTCAACATTTGGCCGTCGACTATCACCATTGAATATGACAGTGAGAGAACTTACCGGGGACATGCAACTTTCAAAGAGTGAACTAGAAGAAACACAGGTTATACTTGTTTATTTTCTTGTTTTGGACAGTTTAAAGCATGCTTTTAGTGCTGTGGTGCTAAGAACTGATCATTTAAATTTGCAATTAATTTGACTCAGATGATTGTGACAACACCTGAGAAATGGGATGTCATTACTCGCAAAAGCAGTGACATGTCACTTTCAATGCTGGTGAAGCTCTTAATAATTGATGAAGTGCACCTTTTAAATGATGATAGAGGTCCTGTAATAGAAGCACTAGTGGCTAGGACCCTACGTCAGGTAAGTTCTTACTGAGTTATCTGTATGGTGGAATTCAAACCTAATCTCTTCAGCATTTTATCATTTAGTTGTTCTATCCATGCTGAAATTGGTTTTCCCTAATGTCTTCATAGTGATGTTACTTCTTACATGACAACTTGATTTATGCACGTGAAAGATTGGCAAGCTAAGAGTCATTCACATATTCCTTCTAATGGGTGACAGGTGGAGTCAACACAGACAATGATACGCATTGTGGGACTTTCAGCCACTCTACCTAATTATTTGGAGGTCTTTACTGCAGCATAATTCACATACCTTTTCATCCATATGAACTGGTTTACTTGAAATTGAAATCTTTAACATTGACTTTTTAAGGTTGCTCAATTTCTGAGAGTGAATCCAGAGGCTGGCCTCTTCTTTTTTGATTCTAGTTATCGTCCTGTACCTCTTGCACAACAATATATTGGAATTAGTGAGCATAACTTTGCTGCTCGTAATGAGTTGCTGAATGAAATTTGCTATAAGAAGGTAGCTGTTTGCATGAATCCTTTCTGTTTATTAACCAATTAATCAGTGTTATAGATGGAGGATAATGAATTGATGACACCTTTTTGTTTAAGGTTATTGATTCGTTGAGACAGGGTCATCAGGCCATGGTGTTTGTTCATTCACGAAAAGATACAGCAAAAACAGCTCAGAAGCTGGTACAATTTTTCTGCATGCTTATTAAAAGTAAACTTCTATGAGTTTTGCTTCGATATATTGGTCTAACTTGTCTGCTCCTTAATCTCCTTATTTCCATTTGTGCTGCATTGTTCTGCTGCATAGTTTTAGTACTATCTTTTCTCTGATGATCTTCCATTGATTATTTGACACCCACTTATCTCATGGGAATGGGCGAGGGATATCAATACCCATACTTGCACCACAAAGGGGTCATTAATATTAGAGGCATTGAGGATATTAATGTTGACTTCTGGTGATATTGGACGTATCAAATATTATGATCTTGATAATAATCATTCTAAAATACATACTACATTAACATTGTGAAGTGTTGAATTTTGCCTAAACCCAAAGGAGTCGAAACCCAAAGGAGTCGGAATATTTATAGGCAAGAATTATACAGATTGATGGTGCCGATTCAATCTTCAAGGATGGTATCAATAAACATGTGGAATTTTGGTTGGTGCATTCCTGCTATTTATATATACTGCCTTTTAGTAGGTGTATTACTGCTACTGAAAGAGGCTATCTTTCACTCATGTACACACACTACAGTTAAAATGATCCTGCACTTATGGACAAAAATTTGAATATCTAGAACTCCTGGGGAGACAACACACTAATATAAACACTAGAGAATATGTTATTTATCTTTATCTATTTATTGTTGCATTTTTAAAGGCATCTTAGCTATCTTTTTGAATAGGTTGAACTTGGTCAGAAGCATGATGATCTGGAGCTCTTAAAAAATGATGAACATCCACAATTTGGCCTAATCAAGGTGAGGAATAGAACTTATTTTCTTATGGAAATGTCATGGTCATTGATTTCCTTAATTTGTGATTTCAGAAAGAAGTGGTTAAGTCTAGAAACAAAGATCTAGTCGAACTTTTTGGATATGGAATAGGTGTTCATCACGCAGGGATGCTACGTGCAGATAGAGGCCTGACCGAGCGCCTCTTCTCTGATGGACTCTTGAAGGTAAAAGTGCTCAGATTAACCTGTTTAACATGTTGACTTGGTATCTTTTCTGAAGTTAGATATATTACTGTTCCAGATACTAGTTTGCACAGCAACTTTAGCATGGGGCGTAAACCTACCTGCACATACAGTTGTGATCAAGGTTTGTGCTTCCGTCTTTCCTCTTCCCTCTTCTCGTTTTCTATCTGTTTTTTAACCTACATATCCTACTTTTCCCTGCAAATCAGAAAGCCTACACTAAATCTAATTTACTGGATAAGATAGTCTCACTTTTACTCGTATTATAGTCTCACTTGTACACATGTTTGGTTACTCCATGTTTGAAATTTAAAGGTTGACCAATGACCTTGCCATAAGGAAGATAGAGGGTCAATATGACATGGAATTGAAGTGGATTAATTCATTTGTGTAACATAAATAAATTTTGAAAGATTAAAAAATAAGGAATCACATCAAACAAATAAAGAAGGACTTAATTTAATATAAAAAGACTATCACTTGAATTTATAAATTTAAAGTGATACCAGAATAAATTAAACAATTTAAAGTATACCTATTGTTACATCTTAGCTTATTTATATGAATTTTAAATAATTCTATCAATATGAAGTTTCCAGAATCACTATGTGTCATTTAAAACACTTGGTAAAGACTAGGAATTTGAAGAAATTTTAAAATTTACTTTAGCTGATGGATAACACGATATGTTTATGTTGAATCATATGTGTCAGAGTATCTTGCATATATTTAAAGTTGGAACTTTGAGACTATAAATTCAGGCTTTATGTGATTGTCAAAAGGTCTAAAGTTTTACCCTTTTATTATCAATATTGGTTAATTCATGGACAAGAAGAAAAGATCTCCTTACGTATGGCAATATTATCATGTGATATTTAGAAAACAAGAGCATCATTGCCTTAAGAGCCACTGATCCATAAAGGATTAAGGTTGAGTTGGAGTTAAAGCAGTTGTTGATGATAGATATATGTTAATATAATTCCATTTTTTCACCATGTTTCAAATAGACTTTAAAGATAGTAATACAGTAAACAACCTGCAACATAGCATTTAAATATTTTTCAAAAAAAACATATCATTTAAATTGGTGAATATTAAAAATATTCAGTCACTTAAAAGGTCATATTTGTAGCAATTTGGCAATTAAGATAATATAAAGACTGTTTATAGTTACAAACTAGGATGTAATATGTAACTTCTAGTTGAGAAATTGTAGGAAAAATGATTATTATTATTATTTATTTAATTGTGCCAAATATCATACCGAAGACTAGATATATTAAAAGTAAGATTAAAGCTTTTAATGCAATTAATTAGTCATATTTATGCCGAATTAATGAGTTGAAGAACTTGGATAACCTTTTAAAAGTCATTAAAGTTTTGTCAAAAGTTATCATGGGAGAAAACATGGTTTTATAAAACTGAAGGACTTGAATGAATTCTTAAAAGAATTAAAACTGAAACCTGATTGTTTGAACTGTTTGTGTTATCTTGATTCCTTGGGCCGCCAATTATTTATGTGTTATTATGACAGCCAGTTTCTTTGTTTGCAACAGGGCTGGTTGTTTGCTTAAGTGGTCCAACTGAATAGTTTCCCCTGGCTTTTGTTTTCCAAAGAGACTGGTTTTTTGATATGTGCTTATAGTTTGCCTCAGAGAAAACGTGCATGAATTATCTTTCTCAGAGTAATGCTATAAAATGATCAAAATTTACTACTGAACCTAACTAGCAACTATAGCATGGAAATTATAATGCCATATAAAAAATGTTGTAGAATCTCAAATCTTTCAAATGAAACATTTTTCTTCCATATTTTTTTTAATGTTTTTCTAAATTTTTGTGAGATGTCTTTAGTTTATTTCCTTTTCTTGCAGTAAGTCCAATATTTTTGTTGTGTCACTCTTCAGGGAACCCAATTGTATGATCCAAAGGCTGGTGGATGGCGTGACCTAGGGATGCTTGATGTTATGCAGGTTAGAATCTATATATGTCTCAAAACATGGAAGTGGCTCCCTTGTTCTTTTAATGGCTACTATTCTTTTGTCTAATTGCAACAGATCTTTGGAAGGGCTGGGAGGCCTCAATTTGACAAGAGTGGTGAAGGCATCATAATCACTTCTCATGATAAGTTAGCGTACTATTTAAGGTTGCTGACAAGCCAACTTCCGATAGAAAGTCAGGTTGCTATTTTTTGTTTGACTTGGGACATGGTTGTTAGAGTAGTTGTTTTTCGTACCTTTTAAACAAGATTATTGTTCTCAATTTTGTTTTAGTATTCAATGCCATGAATTTCATGGTGTCTATCAATTTAGAAGCCTAATGTGTTTCAGAACCTTATAGTTTACTTGGCTAAGTGATGCATTATATGAAATTATTGTCATATGTTCAGATTTTGAACTAGGCCTAGCTTTACCTGGATGTCTACAACCTTATTTAGCTTTTCTACTACAACAATGTACATGTTGCTTATCTGTAATATGGATTTATGTTTTTTAATTTTAACGTGGCAGATGATATTAGATGTGTTGCAATTGTAATAGCCATTTTGATCTTGATTATTAGTTAAAGTTATGCTGCTTTTGTAAGTACAGATTCTTGATCAATTTTGTTCATGTGCCATGTGATGGTACAAGTTGAATGAGTTATTGTACTGGAAAGCTATTTGGGATGTGTTGCACTAATTGAGAAAGTACTAGGTCCCAACTTGTCACATTTTCAATCATTTCATGTTTTGGATTATTTGTTTTGAACTCCTCTTTGTTCCCAAGTCATGCACAGAATTTATTTGAGATGTGTTGCACTAATTGTGAAAGTACGTGGTCCAAACTTGTCACATTTCCGTTTCAATCATTTCATGTTTTGGATTATTTGTCTTGAACTCCTCTTTGTTCCCAAGTCATACATAGAATTTAATTGAGACTTCATAATTGTGGAGGAAAGGTATTACATATATTGACGCAAAATTGAAGGGATACTTAGGATCCCACAATCTTTGAAGTACCAAGAAATTGAGTTTCCTAAACAAGTTTATAGCTAATATACTACTCAACACTCCCCCTCAAGTTGAGGAATAGATGTCTTCCATTCCCAGCTTGGAAATCATGTTTTCTATTTGGTTTTTGTGGTGGAGTTGAGTATCTTCTACTTGAAATAGTGGTGGTTGGGGGTGGTGATGGTCGTGAAGTTGGCTGTGGTTGTGTAATATTTGGGTAAGTGCTAGGATTGGTGGACATAGATATGAAAGTGATATTTGCGGATGGAAGGGTGGTGGCTAGTGGCGACAAGAGGGGTTCGGTGAGGGTGTTGGTGGTTGGTAGGAGGAAGAGGAGTATAGGCTGTAATGTGTGTATCTGGAGACGTTCAGACAGTGACTACAATGGGAGCTTTGGATGTTGGTGTGCAAGGCCTTTTAAATGTGGTTAGTGGAAAATCCAGGTGGCTTCCATGTCATTTATTTGATGATATGGATTGCTACATATGCACTTCTATTAAGGGAGTTAACGAACAGGACTGAAATAGGAAAAATGTCAACGTTGGAGACTCAAAGAAAAGGTAGGGGTGCTGAAAATAGGAAATTGCCTATAGTAGGAGGATTAAAAATATAGTTAGTAGGAGGATTAAAAATATACTTATCTCAATATCAACTTGCAATATGTATCACTGTTGGATCATCTGACCATTTTCTCTCTGGTCTTGTTGAGTTTAGATGTTCAGAGGATTTTTTGTTATCATTTGTATTAAGAAGTTAACTTTCTGTAATCCTGTTGCGAGTATCTATCTTTTGTTTTTCTTCAGATTGTAGGTTAATTGCTGCTGCATCTTTGCAATAACTGCTATATGCAGATGATAGTTGGTTTACATTTTAATTGGTGATTTTTCCTTTGTGTTTGCAGTTTATTGGCTCCTTGAAAGATAATCTAAATGCGGAGGTGGCATTGGGTACTGTTACTAATGTTAAAGAAGCTTGTGCTTGGCTTGGCTATACGTATCTTGCTATCAGGATGAGGCAGAATCCTTTGGCATATGGTATTGGATGGGATGAGGTATAGTATGGCTATTTATGTCTGGCAATAAAAGATGCATTTGACTCCCCATGCTTAAAAAGTTGCAGTAATGTGCACAGGATTATAAATCAATCTTTCTTGACTTGCAACCAAAGGTTTTCCTTATTTTCTTCGACCTGCACTTTTTGGGGTTCAAAAACTGGAATATTACAGCATTCTAGATTTAATCAGTTATGTGTATGTTGTTTAATAACTAGGTTATTCATATGGTTTATATGTGTTTGGTAGGTGATGGCGGATCCCTCTTTGAGTTTAAAGCAACGAGCTCTCATAGCAGATGCCGCACGTGCTCTTGATAAAGCGAAAATGATGCGGTTTGATGAGAAAAGTGGCAATTTTTATTGTACAGAGCTTGGTCGTATTGCTAGCCACTTCTATATCCACTACTCAAGTGTTGAAACGTACAATGAAATGTTGAGACACTACATGAATGATAGTGAGGTTATTCTTTATAGCATTGACATCTCCATTTTGATCATGTAGAAGTCCTTCTCATATATTAATCAGCTAGCTATTTTCTTGATGATTTGACTGGAAAATTTATTGCAATCACTCTTGGACTTAAATTATATTATGTTAGTATTTTCACAATTATCTTGGTGCATTTTCACTTTGTTGTAGGTAATTGATATGGTTGCCCGCTCTTCTGAATTTGAGAATATTGTTGTTCGAGAAGAGGAGCAGAATGAGCTAGAGATGTTATTGCGCACTTCATGTCCTTTAGAAGTCAAGGGTGGTCCTTCAAACAAATATGGAAAGATTTCAATTCTTATCCAGGTTTTTGGTCCTTTGCTTAATAACTGACACTTCGTCTATACTGAGTCAACGTATGGAAACAGTAAATGCCTAATATGCTGTTTAAATGAATTTGCAGTTGTACATCTCCCATGGTTCAATTGATACATTTTCTCTGGTCTCTGATGCCGCATATATAAGTGCAAGCTTGGCTCGCATAATGCGGGCATTATTTGAAATTTGCTTACGGAGAGGATGGTCTGAGATGTCATTATTCATGTTGGAATATTGCAAGGCTGTGGATCGCCAAATTTGGCCTCATCAACACCCCCTTAGACAATTTGACAAGGATCTTTCAGCAGAAGTTGGTCTAGCATATTTTTATTGTTCTTTTACTTGATGTTTACGCAGAGCGCGTGTATAATTCTATATCTTAACTGTTTTAGATATTGCGGAAGCTTGAAGAACAAGGGGTGGACCTAGATCATCTGCTTGAGATGGAGGAAAAGGATATTGGAGCTCTTATTCGATATGCACATGGAGGAAAGGTATGTATATTACACTGAGTTTTTAACTCTTTAGTATTTCACTATATTGACTTGGACATCTGTGATTGTAATCACTTTGTTTTCTTTCTTTTTTCTCTTTTTGCGGTGTTTGGGTTGGGCTACTGCCTCTGAAGTTGGTTAAACAATACATAGGTTATTTTCCATCAATTCAGTTATCAGCAACTGTAAGTCCAATCACCAGAACTGTTTTGAAGGTAATGATTTGGTGTCTTCACAAAAATATTTTCTCTTGATCATTGCAAATTGAGAAGTTGAGGATCCTCTTGCTGATATTGAACTTTTAGGTGGATTTGCTCATAACTCCAAATTTCTCATGGAAAGACCGTTTCCATGGTGCTGCACAACGTTGGTGGATTCTTGTTGAGGTATCTACTATTACTCGCTTGTTAATGTCTCAAAGTAGCAATATTGGATGTGAAATTATCTTTTGTTCTAGTTTTGTAAGAAAGAATTTACCTAAAACCTGCAGAAAGCTTTCAGGTCTAATGTTGACTTTTTAAAAGTATAAGTTTGCCTTTATGTGTCATAGAGGTGTACTGAATATATATTTATGAACAGTGTGCTTATTAGCAATTAATAGTGATCTGTGCCATCTTAAGTGCTACTTAGTACGTTAATTATAAATTCTACACCTGGTGCTTCGTATACAGGAATGTGTAATAAATGATATTACTGAATTATCTTAATCTTAGTTTGAATTTCCAAGCTAGTTTGACTTTGCTACAGTGATCCTCTTCTCCTTTTATGTTGAGACTCAGAGATTTGGTAATGAAGGTTCATTTTGCTCCCATTTAAGCATCCCGTTTTTGTGTTTTTCCCCTCCCTTCCTAGTTTTGCTCCTATACTTGAGCTGTTGCAGTTGAATATAAGAAGGTTTCCTCTTTAGTTATAAAACACATAGGAAGTACCAATATCAACGTACCAAGGATTTTCGTTTACTTAGTGATTTCATTTGTATCCCTACGTGAAACTCATGATCATTTCTAAAATTTTGATTTCTTACGAGTGTTTTACATGATTATAGTGTCAGTTTTGGAGTCAGGGGCCATGGCTTCAGAAATTATTTACAACTGTTAAAAATAAGTTGCCTAATTTTGGATAATCTATAACTAGAGCATCGGTAACTTTATCAGGACTCAGAGAATGACCACATCTACCATTCAGAGCTTTTCACTCTTACAAAGAAGATGGCTCGGGCGGAACCTCAAAAACTTTCCTTCACTGTGCCAATATTCGAACCACATCCAGCACAATACTACATTCGTGCTGTTTCCGATTCTTGGTTGCACGCAGAAGCTTTCTACACTATATCATTTCATAACTTAGCACTGCCTGAGGTGCATTCTCTTTTTCTGATTTATTTTGGAGAATGTTGAGTGATTTACCTTTTCAGTTTGGTATGTCACTGTTTTCCTTCTAAGGTCTTATGAAATATTATTCTTGGTTTAGGCTCGTACCTCTCACACGGAGCTTCTAGATCTAAAGCCTCTTCCTATTACTTCACTCGGAAACAGTACTTATGAAGCCTTGTACAAGTTTTCCCATTTCAATCCTATACAAACACAGGTATGGTTTAATAAATCTAATTTTCTTTTCTCTTTTCACTTTTCACACATCATATAATGCTTTTATTTTGGAACTGCAGATTTTTCATGTATTATATCACACAGACAACAATGTTTTATTAGGAGCTCCCACTGGAAGTGGGAAGACTATATCTGCGGAACTTGCAATGCTTCGCCTCTTCAATACTCAGCCTGATATGAAGGTATTTTTTCTAATTCCCTGCCAATACAGAACAATTTAGCTGTTAGAAGAAGTTGTATTCAAGAAATAAAAATGAAAACATGCAGTGACCAGATTTTGTATCCAGCAGATGGCAATTCTAACTGAAACAAATGCCTTGGAAAAGATGAATCAGGATTTTCGGAGATACTGTTGATAATGAAAACCAAATTATATGCCAATTTTGGAATATGAAAGGAAACTGAACTAGGAAACAATGAATTATGATTAATGTTATGCTTCACCATAGATTTCTTAGGTTAAATACTAGGGCATAAATCAATTAGAAAAGAAAAAACTGCATTTTGAGTTGTCTGATACTGACTTTCTCTTGTTATATTGCTCGGTTTGCTTTCTTGTGTTAGTTGAACATTTAATTCTACAGCCTTTGCGTCCCTCTCTTATCTCATTTTCATGTATTTAATGCAGGTTATTTACATTGCACCATTGAAGGCTATTGTTCGAGAAAGAATGCACGATTGGAGAAAGGGTCTAGTCTCCCATCTAGGAAAACAGATGGTACTCCAATATATTGATAAAAGATTTTTGTATATTAGTGCTCTCAGTCCTCTCAGTTCTATTTTTGTGCTCACGTGTTTGTATGTATGTGTGCACCATGAAATTCTACTGAATTAAAAGAATGTTTACCAGGTTGAAATGACAGGAGATTATACACCAGACTTAACTGCCCTTTTGTCAGCGGATATCATTATCTCTACACCTGAGAAGTGGGATGGTATTAGTCGAAATTGGCATAGTAGAAATTATGTAAAAAAGGTACATCTATGTAAGATTTAGCTGTTTTTTCACTATGGAAAGTTAGCATCACTATTCATGTTTTTCCTTATGCACAGCAAGCACTAATTGTAAATGTTGCTTAATAGGTTGGACTCATGATCTTAGATGAGATTCACTTGCTGGGAGCTGATCGTGGACCAATTCTTGAGGTATTTCTTACTAGGAGTTTGCAAACATTTCTAAGAGCAAAGCATCTTAAGATGTTGAATCAATTTTGTGGCAATTAGTGATTGATGAAAAACATTGTAAGAGCATCCAAATGTGAATGCTCTATAGCAAAATGCTTTTATGATAATGGTATGGGCTTGTCATTGGTCATTTAACCTGCCAGCCTACATCATAAGCTTATTGATCACTTTTCGAAAATGGCTCCTTATATTGAGCACTCTATTTTTACATGATTTAGTAATAGGAAGTGGAGGACCCATTTGATAGTAGAGTTTAGGCTCTACCTCACAACAATTAAGAGTGTGATTTAGTCATGGATGATTCTAGCTTGGGGATAGGGAACCAACATTGGCTATAGGGATAAAAATTAAGATGTCTTATGAAAGTTCACTTTTGCCTACAATAAAAGAGGAGTTCCTTATGTTTAAGAAAAAAGCACATATTTTATATTTTTAATTTCAATTTTTTTTCTTACCCTCTATATATGTTTGTCAAAAAGCTCCCTATAGATTGAATTTTGCCTATGTGACTGATTATTTAACAATAGGGGACTTTTTCAAAAAACTGCAAAGAGGCTTAGTGTAATTAACTATTTAACAAAAAATTCAGCTGGAAATTGGTTTACACATCTACTTATGAAAGAATTGGAATGGATTGGCTTTATATTTATAAGTTGCAAATCACATAACCAACAAGGTCAAAATTTGACTAATGAATATACCCAAATTTCTAGTATTTATTGCATTCGAGTAAAATAACATTATGAATTTTTTTTTCTCAAATTAAACATTACTTGCAAAACAAGTTTTTAGAATCACCAAGATTCCTTTTTTCTAGAGTAACTTATGACTTCTTAAAGTTAATGGGCTTGTACCTTTTTTTGTATAATTTTTCACACATGCTCTATATCTTACCTCTTAATGTAGAAAAGCACTTTGCTATGAAATTAGAATTATATAGTATTAAACTTGTGCATATTTTTGTGTCAATATATTATAAAAACTAAAAATTGTGCACTCAAGTTAGATCACAAAAGTGACAGTTCAAACTCTATTTAGTGTCTTCATTATTAGATGAATAGCAACGTGGAAATTAGCTTAGTTTTGTGTATGCCGAAAAGAACACCTTGAAACGTAATCATTTCCTCATTCAAAATCATACAACTTATAATTTATCTGTAATGCAAGTACATAATTCTATAATCGTTGATTATCTAGTTTCATTCAAAGATACAATTCGTTGTGAAATGCGACATTTTTTTATGTTATTATAGAATGTTAGAATCATCGTGAATGAATATAACTATGTTCAACTAGATATACTAATGGGACAATTTAGAGGCTTCGAGACGGAATTATACAGGTTTATGATGGTATTATGATATTGATATATTGTGAATATTAAACTTTGTTCCTAGTGAAAAGTTTTGGATTGCATTCTCTTTTTGTTTATCCTTACGTGATGTTAGTAGAACTTGCACTGTTGAATTCTGACATGGCTTGTTCTAGATAAAAGTCGGTAAACTTAGTCAATCAATTAAGTTGGAGAATTATGTCTATTGCAATGCCTTATTTCAAACAAAGAAATTTCATTGTTGGATCATCTTTCTTAAGAAAACCGATCTTCATTTCGTCTTGTATGAAATTTACTTTATTTCCATTGTGATCTCAACCTTAGAACTTTGTTGTTCCAGGTCATTGTTTCAAGAATGAGATACATTTCATCTCAAACAGAGCGTATGGTACGTTTTGTCGGTCTTTCAACAGCTTTGGCAAATGCAAGGTATGGGTGTGAGAAAAAATCCATATATTTGATATTGATTCCTCTTGCCACAGTAGTTAAAGTACACTTCAATCTATTCCATACATATGGAACTTCATGTTTTGACAATTTGCTTAGCTTCGCAATCAACACCTTTTCTAATTGTTGGACCTTCTATTCTTTATTTTATCAACTCTATCTTTACTCTGTTGTTGTGTAGTTCTCTCTATCTATTCTCATGCTTTTGTATAATTGAATCTAGCTAATAAGTAGTCGCTTTGGGAATCTTTTGCACCAAATTCTAACATCTCCATCACTATACTTGTTGCTTTTATAATTTTATTGCATGTCATTTTGAAGTCTATTACTTATGTGTGTTGCAACCAAAGTTTTTTCTTACATATTAAAATGGCTGAACACATTTGTAAATGCACATATTATACAATATGCTTAAGCATGTGTATCTTACCATCTATTTGCATTGCTTTTCGGAGGCCTAACCTTTTCACCTTTGTAAAATAGATTTTGTTTGTGTAACAATGTTTTGACAAAAATGTCTCTATAGACTATGGTGTCATTTGGATTAAGTTTATGATGGTTGTTAACTAGCATTCTTTGTTATTGTTAGTTCAGTGGGTTTCATATATATCATATAATTTTGTTAGAATTTTAATTTAATGACGAAGGAACCTAAAATAAAGCTCATAGGATTCTAGCATGCAAATTGGCATGGAAAATTTTACCAGGAAAAGGTTGACCTGAGTTTCTTGTCAGGATTTGAGAAAATTAATTTTGAGTAGAATTTCTAAATGCGCATTGCACAATGAAGTATGGTAAAATTTGGCTATGTTACATTCAAGGATGAGGAAAATAACTAAGCACCAAAAGATTGAGATTAGTGATGTTGTATGCATAGAAGAAGACATATTGCAACCATGGAGATATATCAATATGGGAATAGGTGGCAATTTAGTATAACACAGTACCTTTTGTTGATTTTTACTGTAATGAAAGGAGGAAAGGTATTGATTTCTCGTAAAATTTAACACAGTACCTTTTGTTGATTTTTATTGTAATGAAAGGAGGAAAGGTATTGATTTCTCGTAAAATTTTGTACAGAATAAGGTTACATATATATGTACAAGTAAATCAAAACTAATTAGGGAATGTGATCCCTATAATCAAGCCTGTAGTTAAGCCTTAAAATATTCTACCAGCTACATATTCTTATCTACATAATCTGTAATACTCCCCCTTAAGTTGGAGCATACATATTAATCATGCCTAGCTTGTTACAAATATAATTTACCCAAGCACCGTATAGAGCTTTTCTGGAAATATCTCCAAATTGTTCACCTGTTTTGACATCATGTAGGTATCAAGTTTTATTGCACTTTTTCACGAATGAAGAGATAATCAATCTAAATATGTTTAGTTCATTTATGAAACACAAGATTAGAACATCGTGCCTAGCTTGTTACAAATATAATTTACCCAAGCACCGTATAGAGCTTTTCTGGAAATATCTCCAAATTGTTCACCAGTTTTGACATCCTGTAGATATCAAGTTTTACTGCACTTTTTCACGAATGAAGAGATAGTCAATCTATGTATGTTTAGTTCAGTCATGAAACACAAGATTAGAAGAGTATGTAGAGCAACTTGATTATCACACCACAATTTTGTTGGTATTGAGGCTTTAAGTCGAATTTCAGATAATAGTTGATATATCCACATTATCTCACATGTTGATTTTGCTATAGATTTGTATTCACATTCTGCATTAGATTTGGATACAAAATTTTGCTTCTTGCTTTTCCTTTAGACCAAATTTCCTCCAATAAAGAGACAGTAGCTAGTAGTAGATTTTCGTTCAATCTTATAACTTGCCTAATCAGCATATGAAAAATATTCGATGTCAGTATGTCCGTGATTTTCATTAGTATCCCTCATCTAGAAGCTCCAAGGTGGTTGCTCCATATGCACTTCCTTGTGAAGGTCAACATGTAAGAAGACATTTTTTTATTTCCAATTGTTGTAAATGCCAATCATAAGTGGTTGCCCTAGAAATGAATAGATAGATAGAGGTTAGTTTAGCAACAAGTGGGAAAGTGTTAGAATAATCCATACCATAAGTCTGAGCATAGTCTTCTACCACAAGTTGTGCTTTAAGTCGAGCCATTGATCTATCATAGTTGACTTTGACTGCAAACACCATCATAATTGACTTCGACTGCAAACACCCATTTACATCCAATAGCCTTTTTTCGATAGGTAAGTTCGCTAAATCTCAGGTATCAGTAACATCTAAAAGTATTCATCTCCTCTATCATAGCAACAAGCTAAATAGGATGAGATAAGGCTTCGTGAACAATTTTTTGGAATCGTAGAATCAAGTGCGACAACAAAAGAATAAGAAGAGGAAGACAAATGACAATAAGAAACAAAAGAGGAAATAGGATACGTGCACTGACATTGACCTTTGCAAAGAGCAACTGGGAGATCATTGGGCGTTAGACTTGATGTCAAAGAAGAGATACATATTGAGCTTCTATTAAGATGATCCATTTTCTAGAAGAGACCGGGCGAATAGGCGGTGGTTATGGTTGCGTAGAGGTAACATTTGTGGTTTGATAGGTGATTTGTAAACTAACAATTCATTGTCCTCCTTAGAAATTGGAGAAGTAGAAAAAAAAGGGAATGTGTTCCAAAAAGGTAATGCTGGCTCCTTTTTGCAGATGAGAGTAGCCCTAAAAAACACATTTTAAAGATTTTGGGTCTAACTTAGTGACTTGAGGACGAATATCACGAATAAGAAAATTAATACTAAAAATTCATTGTGTAAAAGGGAACAAAGGTTTAGTTAGAAAAAGAATATTATAAGGAATCTCACCACAAAGAATACTTGAAGGCATGTGATACGACACCTCCACCTCAGCTTCTTAAGACTTATTTTAGGAGGAAACCAGTAGTTTGATTTCAACGCACGTCTAGTAGTCACATCTCATTACACACATCTAGTAGTTATCCCATTATTTTAGCTATTCTGTTATTTTACCGATTAGGTAGTATCTTTTATTGCGATTAGGAGTCTAGCATTATAAATATCTGATAGTGAGAGAAAGTGAGCAAGCTTGAATTATTAACCTATTTGTTTTGGAGTTTAGTCCTCTCCACACGGACTGACTTGGGAGTTTAAGATTCTTTCAAATTTATCAATAAAATTCTATTATTCAGTTACTTCTATTTTCCTTCTTTTCTGGTTCCTATCAGCGTGCTATTGATCAAAATAGGTTGCAGAGACTACATCTGCCAAAATGTTTGGTAACGTGCAATTGGAACAAGAGTGCTCCGGCAGTTTCAAGGAGATGATAAAATTTTTCTTTTAGCTACATTATTTTGAGATGATTTGTCAACATATGAGGATTGATGTGTTGTGGAAAATTTTTCTTTGGCATTATCGCTTCTCCAAGTATGGATAGATAGAGACATTAAATTGTGTTTTTATTTCAACACAAAAAGTAGTAAGATGGAAAAAATAATTCAAAGCGATTTTTCATTAAATAGAGCCAAGTCACACAAAGTGTTGAAAGTGTTTATTTGTATTCACTGTATGTCTGTACATAGGAACAAGGAATAGCTAGGTTTATATACAAACTTCCTAGGACTATTTAGGAAGTAATCTAACTATTAACTATAGGAAATCTCTCAATTACAGGAGAGATTATAGGAGCAATAATAAATATATCAATACAAGATCAATCCTAATTAATACAAAATCAATTCTAATAACTCTAGTCAACACAAAGAAATCGTCAACAAAAAATAACAAAATATTGAAACTTAGTTTTGGACACAACAAGAGATGGACTCCAAACATCATAATGTACTAATCACAAAACTAACTTGTTTAGTATCCTGAGAAGTGAAAACAGATGATAATGTTTGGTAAACTGATAGTACTCACAATCTAAGTAATATACATATGAAATTGAGGACATAACTTCTTCAATAGAGGTAAAGAGGTATGTCCTAATCGATAATGAGCTTTAAAGGGAATTAACACACCTAAACAAGTTATGGGTCTTGGCACTTGAGTATGCAGAATATAGAGACCTTGTAGGAAGAGGGAAAATAGAAAATCAACACTGATGATTTTCGTGGCTCGGTCAATATGACCTACGTCCATGGTAACTTTCTTCTTTTTTTTGTTTTTCTTATATCTCTTTTGTACAATATTTACGTCCATATATATAGGGTACAATAATGATCTAATTTAGGAAGAAAACACAATATAAGGTAAGGAGAAAAATTTAGGGAAGTTTGCCTCCTAATTAGGAGCAAGTTAGGGAGATTGAAATCCTCCCTGATTTCTCATGATTTCAACAAACCTTTTGATTTAAGTCATTTACCAATAATCTTCTTCGTCATAAGATCCTGAAAAGACAATGATTAGGAAAGAATAAGATACAATCATACAACTATTTAAGGCACAAATGAATTTACTCATACATAGTAAATTAAAGGAAGTCCTAGTAGGTTCAAGACAAAGGAAAAGGGTAGTAATGGAGTGTTGTTAACAATGCCAGAGCCAATAGCAAAGGAAGTGTATTCATAAGTTAAAGTAACATGGGAAGGAGATGGGTGTTTTTGCATGGTAGAAAAAAGATTAGAATTACCTATCGTATGATCTGAGGCACCAGAATCAATAACCTATTGTGAGGAAGAGCAAAGAAGACATGTAGGCATGATACCTGAGTTAGCAATAGCATTGACAGGGTGAGATGAATTTTTCAATGTTTCTTGTTATCGATTGAATTTTACAAATTCATCGACAGAAACTGTAATTGTCTTCTCAGCAGATGAGCTACGTGTAGTAGTAGTAGTTGCAATATAAGCTGAATGAGATTTCTGATATTTATTTTACAGCTTGTAATACGAACATTTGGTATGGCTCGACTAATGACAATATCGACAAATAATTTCCCCCTACATCTTGATCCTTCTTGTCTTAATTTCCTGTTCCTCAATTATTATTCATACGAGATGACTTTCCAATGTCAAATCTATTTTGACTCACTAGAGCACCAGAAGTTTGAATGCTAAGAGTAACAAATGCTCTAACATCTATGTGGAGTATTCAAGTAAAGACCTCATGCATGGAGAAATCTTAGCCCTAGAAAGAATTTGAGACTTAAGAATCTCAAACTGAGAGTTAAGACTAGTCCAATTACTCATTATTGTCGTCTGCTCTTGTTGAACTTGTTGGACTTTAACTTTAGGAACAAACAGTAACAAAGTTGATATAAAAAAGGAATTGAGAGAAATTGTGAAGAGGGATTGTGAGAGCTTAAAGAAATCGACAACTCCCCCTCCTTTTATATACTAAATTATTTTATTTATATAAGGTAAATTACAATTATAATCAATCATAATCCCTAAAAAATCTTCTTAATCAAATCACAATCATAATCAACCATAATCTCCAAAAATCCTCTTAATCAAATCATAATCTTTGACACTCTCCCTGAAGCTGGAGCATATATATCATAAGCTCTAAGCTTGTTACACAGTTGTGTTACACAACTTCCAACCAAAGACTTGGTGAATAGATCAACCAACTGGTCTTCAGATTTCACATTAATAGTTTTTATCACATCTTGTTGCACCTTCTCTCTGACAACATGATAGTCTACCTTAATATAAGTTGTCCTTTCATGAAAAACTGGATTAGAAACAATGTAAATGGTTGCTTGATTATCGCACACTGGCTCCATAGGTTGAGTTTGTTGAAATCCAAGTTCCTGCAACATATGTTTTCCCAGACAAGTTCCCGAGTTATATATGCCATGACTATATTCTGATTCTACACTTGAACAAGAAACCACTATTTGGTTCTTGCTTTTCCATGAAATTAGATTGCCACTAACAAACATGCAATACCTTATAGTAGATTGTCGATTAGTCCTACAACCAGCCCAATTAGCATCACTATAGGCCTGAACTAAACAATGCCCATGCTTTTTATATGAGCCCTTTGTTAGGATTGCGCTTGAGGTATTTCAAGATTCTAATAGAATGATGTTGAGAAAGAAAAACAGAACTAAAGAAAGGAATTTCCAATCTATCCCTTGAAGACGAAGACTACTTAGAAGGCTAAGAAAAAAACACAGAAGAAGAAGGTGCCTTATCCTTACGTCGTTTGGTTTATATTTATATTTAAATATATATATATAAAGCAGGAAAACTGCGCAATAACCTGTAGGGGATTCACAAAATTACCATTTTTGGCTGGTCCGAGTCAATTTGCATAAATTGACTCACTACACTTATATTGAATGAGATGCCCAAAGTGACTATGGATTTGGAGGGGTGAAGCAACAGTTGAGCAGGCGGTACAGTTATCCACAGTTACTTTAGCCTTACCTCTTCCACCATTGTGAATTGCTAGAACAGACTTGTCACCACTTTCTTATGTTGGTCCCTTCAAGGATCGAGATACTCGTGAATGTATCTCGGCAAGTGGTGGGAGTTCAGTGGCACCCAGTATTTGGGCTCGAATTGGTTCATATTCTGATCTTAAGTAAGCCAAGTATCTCATAACGAATAAACTCTTCTTTTTTTTTAGAAGTTGATCCTTATTTGTTGTAATCAGTTGGGGTGCTGAATGTTCTACAAATAGATTCTAAATTTTTGAAAATGTTCGGTGTAGTTCTTCTCCCCCTTCTCACACTTGAACGGTTCCACAGATAAATCATATACACTATTAACATTATTGAAAAATAAAAGTCTCAAATACTCCCATAGTTCCTTTGCGAAATTCACATGTTGACACATGTTAGCAATATTTAGCTCCATGATATTCCAGAGGCTTGTCATTATTTGGTTGTTATGTTGTTCCCACTTGTGCTTGGGTGACTTAATATCAAGAGTTGGGTTTGTGAGGTGCTCATACCTGCCTAGGCCTTTGAGATATACAATGACCACCTTCTCCCAAGCAATATTTCATTCTATTCAATTTTTGATTTGTGATTTGTTGAATCGTAATGGGTGGCTATCCTTCAACATTTTCAGTTTTGGAGTCACTCATGATGCAACCTGTATAGTAAGATGTTAATGACAATTGAGTGAAGAACGATAGTGCAAAAAATTGAATGTCAAATATCAACAACTGTGCAACGACAAAAGAGAGACCGAGACAAATTCAAACCACTATGAGATACGACTACGATGGAACCAACCATTATGGTTAAACACACAAACCAAATTTCTAGCAATTAAAGAAAAAAAACAACGATTCAGTCCATATCAGAAGGGTCAACAGAACGTCACTAGAAGGTGGCGTGTGCACTACACGCATCGGCTGACTAGTGGTTGCCGGTGACTTGTGGGAGCTTGTGAGACACTTGTTGTCGTTGCCTCTTTCTCTGACTTCGGCATTGGTGGCTGCTTAAGGTGTTTCTGGGATTAGATTGTTAAGGTTAGTCTTATTTTTTATTTTTTATATTGAGAAAGGTATGGGTGTGAGTCACCGGTTGTGAGAGAATGAAAGTAGAAATCAGGAACGGGATTAGAGAACCTGCTCTAATACCATGATATAAATGAGTAATTTAGAGAAATTGAGAAGAGGGATTGTGGATGCTTAAAATCAGTAGCTCCTTATAATCAAATCATAATCCCTAAAATTTTTCTTAATAAAATCATAATCATAATCAATCATAATCTCCAAAAATTCTCTTAATCAAATCATAATCTCTAGCAAAAGTATTTAATTCTTCATAGATCTTTTTGAAAGTCATAAAATATGCTTGAAGAGATTGGTCTTATTGTTCAGCTTGATTAAACCCCATGCATACTTTATAAATATGTGAAATGTTCCCTTTTCTTGAATACAAAAAGTTCAAAATACTCCATCTTTTTTGACATACAGTGATTAATTAGACTGGCAACTTCATTGTCAATAGAATTTCAGATTTGTAAAAATAATATGACATCATCTAAACCAAACAAAACCATGATGACTGGGAAAAGAAAAATAAGGGCAAACTACCCTATTTGGGTTTTGAATGAAAGAACTTGAGAAACCAAAGCCCCAATAGCACCATTATGTATGGAACCATAGAGAAGCAAGGATTGAGCAAAACCAAGTACACAGAGGTGATGGAGAGGAGAGGTGATGTCGAAGAACTTGTTGGAGGGCGAAACATCATCGTGTGTGAGATGATGCAGAAGTCTTAGGCGGCGTGTGAGGCTCAAATTTAGGGCTTTTGGTGACTGGTCTTCAAGGAGAGGTCGGTCAACTGGTGGTGCTCCCAAGGAGCTGATGGTGAGGGAAAATGGTCACCTAGGACGGGTGACCACTGCCAAAGAATTTTAAAGTTTTGCTCCCCTAGGCAGAATTGAAACTGAAGATGGAAGCTAAGGTTACTGCTCATTGGGCAGAACGAAAGCTTGGAAAAAAACTCAAGAAACCAAAGATTAGCTCTTATACCATGTAACAAAATGAGTAAAGGTATCCTTTAATGCTTTGTAGAGAGTAAAGTTACATATATATACAAGTAAATCAACACTAATTAGGGAATGTGATCCCTATAATTAAGCCTGTAATCAGGCCTTTAAATATTCTATAGTTACATATTCTTCTATATACAATCATTAACGTTTACAATTAATTTGAATAAGTATTTTCATGAAAACATGCAAATTCAGACCATTTCTGCCTGCTCAGAATTTGTTTTGATCAATTTTCCCAGTTGTGACCCTATTTATTTTGTCTTGGTGGCTAGTGTATCTTTGTTTTCTCGTTGCCCTGTTTTTCCCTACTAGAGGCGGAGTTAAAAGTGATAAGGGACAAAAACATCTGTGATACGTTTTGTTGGTGTTCCCTTTTTTTTTCTTCTATTTCTTTAACTCTTAATTTTCTTTCTGCGTGTTTGCCATCTTATTATTAATCGTGACCTCTCTGCTTTTACATTTAATTAGTGATTTGGCTGATTGGTTGGGTGTTGGTGAAGTTGGACTCTTCAATTTCAAACCAAGTGTGAGGCCTGTGCCTCTTGAAGTACATATTCAGGTAAGAAGCTTCAGTTCTCCATATGATTTTTCATCTGTTTCTGTTTTATGGTTCTTGTGTATTTCAGTTCAAAGTTTTATGGCATCACTTCCCAAATCTCATGCTACTTGTGTAACACTTTTTCTTCCATATGACCCTGTCCCTCTTCCTCCTTTCCTCTGAGGTTAGTGGGTATCTTTGACATTGTTGAGCTTTTGAAAATTTCCTTGATGATTCCTAAGTTTCAACATAAACATATGCAAATTAGGTGCAAGAGAAAAGATGAAACATATTTTTCAAAACACGTGGGTCTTAACTCTTAACACCTACTCTTTTAGCTTTCAAAACTAGAGAACATATTGTAAAACTGGGAACATATTGTAAAGATGATTTTTCGTCGAGATTTTTGGGTATAAGGGTGCCATTTATGTGATGGTGCTTATACTAAACTTAGTTATAACGTTACACTAGAGAGAATGATGATCACTAGCTTTTACTGACATTGCATATCATTAATTTTGCTTCCTTCATACTCTTAGTGAATGCGTTTGATGCCAATATGTTGAGGGTTTTGGACTCTGAAATCACTTCCATTAGTCTGTTTATCACATTCTAATGTCCTGAAGAGGGTGCTGGAAGAGGGAACTAGTTATTTATGTGAAATAATTACTAGCATGATCTGGAATACTGGTTCAGAAGACCTTCATAGCCATTGACTATTTTTGGTCAAGCAATAATCTACTCTATATTTTTGTGGTTTCCATGATTTCATGTACCAAGAAAGATTATTATTGTGATTTTTGTCTGAGTTTATTGATATTTCAGATCTGAGCATTATATGTTGTCCTGCTTGTTATTTCCTTTCTGTTGTCAAGCTCTTTGTACTCGCAGAATAGTGTAGTTTCCTCTTTTCTATTGAGTCCAGGTGTAATAACTTAAATCTAATCACAAAAAGGTATTCTTCGTTAAACCACTACCATCAGAATCTTTTGATTAGGATAAAATGTTCGATGGATCTCTGGTACAAGATTTTGGTTTTAAAATTTCTTGATTCAGAGAACTGGCTTCTCAAACTGCTATTACAGAAAGGAAAGTTGTGTTGTATGTTTATGCAACTTGACATTATTGAGGGTTTGAGGGGATGAGAAGTCCCATTCTCTTGACAAACACCAGTAACTCCTATTGCCTGCAGAAACTGCTTTTTGACGGTTTCTAAAAGGATGGGAATGTGTGACGACTAATGCAATTTGGTCATTCAATCTTTTCTTTTATGTTATATGATTTCAATCTAATATTACTTTGACGGACATTGAATAGGTTAGGTCTATTTGTTTACTGTTTACCCTTTTTTTTAAAAAAATCTTGTGGTTGATTTGAAAGTGCAAGAATTGGGAACTTATGCATAATTTTTTTTTGAAACAGGGATATCCAGGGAAGTACTATTGCCCAAGGATGAACAGCATGAACAAACCAGCTTATGCTGCAATATGCACACACTCACCTACAAAACCTGTTCTGATATTTGTCTCATCACGTCGCCAAACAAGGCTTACTGCATTAGACCTTATACAGGTCTGATGATATTTCTTTTTGGGAAAGTATTATTCCATATCATTTTAAATTATTTAGTGTTAGATTGATTGTTCTTTGTTTTCGTATGTGTAGTTTGCGGCTTCAGATGAGCATCCAGTGCAGTTCCTGAGTATGACAGAAGAGTCATTACAGATGGTTCTTTCCCAGGTCACTGATCAAAATCTTAAACATACCTTACAGTTTGGCATTGGGTTGCACCATGCAGGGCTGAATGACAAAGACAGGTCTCTGGTTGAGGAACTTTTCTCAAACAACAAGATTCAGGTATTTCCCTTGCCAAATTTATTTTATTGTGGTACGTTATGTGGTAAAGGATTCTTATTTGAGAAAATTTTCTTTTTGTTGCATCATAGGTACTGGTATGTACAAGCACTTTGGCATGGGGCGTAAATCTTCCTGCTCATCTGGTCATTATCAAGGTGAGTTGAATTATATATAGTACTTCGTTTCAGATTTTTTACAAAAAAATCTTTGGATAGGATAAGTATTGAGAAAATAGCCACAAGTATGAGTTTGATGAGATTTCACATGCATCATGGCTTTGTATTTGAAATACTTTTGGTATACACTACATACTTTAATAACAAATTATGCAGTTTGCCTAGGTCCTTCATATTAGTAGCTACACAGAAATGCAAACTTTTTGTCTTTTATATATAGACGATTCCTGGGCATGTATTAAATTCATTTGGTAAACAAGCTGTGTTTCAGCAAAGGTGAACTCAAGTACTTTAGGCTTGTATGCTATTTTCTTTACCTGCTCATCTGGAGACTTGTGTGTAAATTTGTTTGAAGATTTATTTATTGTCACTAGGACACTATTTCTACATCTTAATTTTTAGAGTGTCTGTATAAACACTTTAAAACAATTAACAGATGGTTCTATTTACTAAGCAACTCTTGTGATTTTGTTCGACTCTTGCATTTTTTCAACATACTTGGCTGGATCACTGAAAATTTCATTCTGAGTTGAGCTCAGGTTGGGCTCAAAATAAATTCGTACTCGCCAATGAAACTTGATTAGAGCTTGAGCTTGAGAAAAAAAAAAAAAATCAAGCCCGAACATGGTGAGAACTGGCTCACTCGACTCATGTACTCCTACATGTGATAATCTTAGCAATACTACGTGGGATTGCATTATTTACTTTCATCAAACAAATTCAGTGCCTTACCTAGACTAGGAGTTCAACTAACCTGCTCGTGTACTCTCTAAATGTCCAATAATCCAAGATAACTTCATAGCTGAAAGATCTCATAAACATCACATTTTTTAAGTGAATTTTGAGGGCTTTTATCTTTATTAAAACAACTCCTGGACAAAATTTCCAGCTTGAATTATGACTTTAATATAGAATGTACATGGGGAAAAAAAACTACTATATTGAATGTTGATCAAACAATAAGCTGTAATTTCTGACTTATGAAGTGGCCACAAAGGACTTGCACTTGGATTCACTATGTATAGCGTGACAAGCAAGCTGTGTCAGATATTAATTAATACTACTTAATGGAACTTGGCCATTGTAATCTATGCATGCATCCTATTTCAGGGGACGGAATATTATGATGGAAAAACAAAGAGATATGTTGATTTCCCAATCACAGATATTTTGCAAATGATGGGTCGTGCGGGCCGCCCACAATATGACCAACATGGAAAAGCAGTCATTCTTGTTCATGAACCCAAAAAAAGCTTCTATAAAAAGGTGAGATTAGATACTTTGACTCTTTAATTGGTTCTCTTTTATGTATTCTGGAAATAATACAGACATTTTCTGTTTGCAGTTCTTGTACGAACCATTCCCAGTTGAGAGTAGTCTGAGAGAACACTTGCATGATCACATAAACGCAGAGATAGTTAGCGGCACAATTTCCCATAAGGAAGATGGATTACATTATCTGACATGGACTTACTTGTTTCGTAGACTGGTATTATTTTTATAACTACTGATTGATAAAGAGTTTGCAAGTTAACTTTTGCTAATCACTTATTGACTAGGTAATCAATAACTGAGGGATAATCCTTCAGTTTGCTATTCCTTCATAACGATTTAGAATATTTCTTTTTTACTGATGTGAAGTATTCCAGTGCTGAATTAGCTATAAAGCATAGAGAAATAGAAAGTAATATAGTAACATATATATCGGCGGTGTGCCTCAAACCATTTGGCTTATCTTAAGGTCACCCTCATATGTGCCATTGTTTATTGCTTGAGCTTTAGTTCCTTTTCTCGTTGTAAGAAACTATTCAGAAGTTGTACCTTTATAGTAGTTGACTTTTCCAACAAAGAAAACAATATTTATTTTTCTAGACATATTTGCTTTAAAAAATGCATACTGCAGTTATTGAGGAAATGCTGAATAATTTTTTTCTGAAATTACTGAAAATTGTTTCTTGTGTTTGCTTATGTTCTCTAAAATATGAACCCCCTGCAGATTTGACATTTTTTGGATATTTTTCTGATGAATACCTTCATGCAGTCTTGTTACTTTTTCCTTCTAACCTGTATTGCATTTCACCTGTACATCAAAATTCCCCTAGTCATGCTGTAACGTTTGTTCTAAAGATGGTTTGATATCTTCTGAAGCTCTAGTGACATAATAATGGTAAGAGGGAAATGCAAAAGCAAGTTCTAAAACATGGAATGTAAATCACAATTTGGTTTGCTTAACGAAAAATCAATTGGTCCTTTGGTTGGCAATTAAGGTATATACTGATCCTGTTATACGAGTACGGAAACTGCAACACTTTGGGGGGCACCGAAAGTGAAATATCATACTTCTATTTAAGAATGAATGATATGTCCCATAAGGTAGTTGAAATATACTGTAGATATGATAATATGCAATTTTGCACCACTTTCCTATTAACAGATTTTCATTATCCCATGGTCTTTAGGAAATTAAATAGTCATCTTCATTAAGATAATGCTTGAATGGAGATGGTAAATTCCTTATATTAACTAAAATTGTGACTTGGTCTTGTGATAAACTTTTCTTCTTGTTCTCCCAGATGTTTTTAATGTGACATGAAAGTGAACCTGTTCATTATTGCTTGTAATCTGCCCAAGTATTTACTTCAGGGTGGAGGGAAGGGGGTTATAAACAAAATAAGATTGGAAAAACTGGGTTCTTTCTTGATTTACATTGTTTTCTAAATTTTACTGAGCTAGATTTGGAAAGTTAACTTCCAACCTGTTTGTCCTTCCATATTAGTAAATGCTCTTTCTAGGCAAAGAAAGATGGTGTTTGTTATTTAATAACTGTTCCATCCAGGATCAATGCTCTTTCATACTTTCAGCAATATGCCAGTAGCCAAAGTTGATGAATTTTTATTTCAGATGGTTAATCCAGCCTACTATGGATTAGAGAATGCAGAAACTGTTGCCCTGAGCTCTTATTTGTCTAGGTGAGATGAGTGCATTTCTTCTAAATTATTTCATGTGGTTTTATCTTCTTCTGAGCATAATACAGTTCCAGGTTTGGATTGGTCAGAAAAGATAATAGTCATGAATTTGGTAAAGGTTTTGTTCAAAAATAATTCATATTGTTTTGTATATAAAAGTATTTCCACTTATAACATGTATGCTTATAGTATCTTGTAGAAATCAAGGAAAAAAATATCGGCATTGTAGCTTTTATTTGCTAACTTTGCAGTTTAATTTATTGTGCTTACATAAACTATCAGAAATATTTTAGTCTGAATGAGTCCTGAAATGATTATTGCATGCATGTTTTTCCTTTATCAACTGTTTCTGTTGGTTTAGTGGTGACAATTCTATGACAATTCATATTGGCAGATTGGTGCAGCACACGTTTGAGGATCTGGAAGACAGTGGATGCATTAAGATGAATGAGGACAATGTCGAGTCTACAATGTTGGGTATGATAGCGTCACAGTACTACCTTAGCTACATGACTGTCTCGATGTTTGGTTCAAACATAGGGTCAGATACATCTCTTGAAGTAAGTACTTTTGAGAAAGTTATGGTATGGGCTTTCAATTTTGTTATTATGGTTTTGTCTTCTAAGGTTTACTTGGTATAAAATAGGTGTTTCTGCATATTCTATCTGGTGCTTCTGAATATGACGAACTTCCTGTGCGGCACAATGAGGTAATTTCTTTGCCTCTCAATCTCTTTTCAATTCTAGCTGACCGGGAGAGCCCTAGCTGTAGTGGGATGTATATAGAATACATAACTATACAGTCCATCGACTTTATGCAGTTGTATATGTATTCTGAAATTACTAATAGTATGAAAATTTCTGCTAGTTGTTTCTCGACATTCTCTTGAGAGGATCTTGATGGGCGATAATGTGATGTCATTTGTTCATCCTTTCTTCTTAGATGCCCAGCAGCATGTCAGATCAGTCTGTTTGTCACAAGTGGTTATTCTAGTTTTCTACCCTTTGGTTATAAGAATGAATTGTGTATTGTCGTCTAATTTCTAGATTGATGATTCAGTTGACCAGTTGATCTTTCCTGGAAATGGTGATATGCATTAGATGTGGAAAATTATCATGTACATACTATTTGTAAAGACCCTGTAAGAGATGTTTCCATTTCTTTTATTGCAGGAAAATTATAATGAAGCCTTGTCCAAGAGAGTTAGATATGCGGTGGATAAAAACCGACTAGATGATCCTCACATCAAAGCAAATCTTCTATTTCAGGTCAGCAGTCATCATAATTTCTACCATTGAGGCTTCAATTATCTGTTCTCCAAATTTCCAATTGTTCTGCTTCTACAATAATCTTATTTGTTCTATTTTCTTTTACTAATTTCTTTACTGTCCTTTTCTGGACCCAGGCATATTTTTCCCAGTTGGATTTGCCAATAAGTGACTACGTAACCGACTTGAAGTCAGTATTGGATCAAAGCATACGCATTATCCAGGCCATGATAGATATATGTTGCAACAGTGGATGGCTTTCCAGCTCAATAACTTGCATGCATCTTCTGCAAATGGTCATGCAGGTATAAGCATGTTGATTATTAAAGAACTCTTTGGACAACAAAAAACAAAAATAGCTGTCTTACCGATCACATGCTTCTGTCAATGCTCATATATACATATATAGATATATCAGACATACTAGTTTATATGTGTAGAGGGGATGGAGTGAAGTTTAAAATTCACGAGGAAATTGCTTAAGAGGTAAGTAAGCTTGGCAAGAAATAGTTCTGTACTAAGCAAGAAAATGGGCTTCATGAAACAATCGAAGAAGAATTGGAACATTGTTACAAAAGAGAAGTTTTAAAATACAAAAGAAGAAATCAGCTCACATAAAACTTTTTATTTCTGCCGACAAACAATCTATGCTTACAGTTGCAGGTTTTAGAATGAGAAGAAAATGGAAAGGACAAAAGATAACAGTAGATCTCACAAGGAAAGAACGATAAGAATTATTTTATTGAATTTTCGAATAAGCTAAATGTGCAGACAGTCTGTTTGTCGAATATGTAGTGCTTTGCAGAAAGAAACTGAGATTGAGGATTATACTAAAATGAATGTAAAGAATTTATTCAATTGAAGATGCGCTCTAATTTCATTATCATCACTTTGTTTTTTCTATTTTGCCTCTAGTTACTTATATTTCAATACTATTCTTTACTCTTATGTGTTGTTCAATTCCTTTCGACAATTGTTTTTTTGTCCGACATTGTTGAGTTTTTTCTCAAAGTAGGAATTTCTCAATTTTCTTTGCAAATGACTAACATCCTCTAGTACTCCGATAACATATATTCTTGTAATTAGTACCAATTCCAAAAGGAATTAATGCATCATTTTTCTGGGACTGGACACAATTGACTCAATTGTTCCATCAAAAAAATTGTGCATTTGAATATTCTGCAACAATAATCTCGGTGACAATTATATCACATCCCCAACTTCATCTAGTGTACTAATAATTTAGGCTCATGAAGACCACTAGTGGGCAGTCTCCAAGAATTTTAGCTGGCATTCAGAGGAATATAACGTAACTGTGCCTATAAATTATCAAATAGTTTTTTTTTTATATTACAAAGAATGAACCTCTGTGAAGACGATGGCTTCATCATCCAAATTTATTATTTCCTAAACCATAAACATAAAGCAACTTAATGATTGAGACATGAATCATTAAGTTGGACCTACATATTTGCTTCTTTATCCACACATCAGCTTGTGTTGTCACATAGGAAAGACATGGGTGGAACACCAAGGTAGATTTAGGCAAGAATGCTTTTTTCTTTTTAATTATATACTTTTTGTTCCTCATTTGATGGTTGATTAGATGTGAAATGTTTTAGCCGGTCCTTTCTAATAATGGGGTATTTTCTCAGGGTTTGTGGTTTGATAAGGATTCTGCCTTATGGATGTTGCCATGCATGAATTCTGATATTGCACAGTCGCTAAGTGAAAAGGGAATCTCCACTATACAACAGTTGTTAGATCTTCCCAGGGGTACCTTGCAGGCAGTGGTTGGATCTTCCCTTGCTTCAAGATTACAGCAGGTGCAAAGTTACCCTTTAAATTTTTGCCTCAAAACTTCATTCTAGTCACCAAATATTTCTTGGTGTTCTTGTTAGGACCAATAACAATAACAATAAGCCTAGGATATGGAGAGTGTACTCGAGGAGAAAGAAAGAGGAGGCTGAGAGGAATGATGTTAGAGTTACGTAGGAATATAGGGACTGAATGGGTACAAGGAAATAACATAATGTACGTAGGGGTAGTTAAGAGGGGGGCTGAGGAGAGAGAAGGGTATTTAGTAAGAAAGAAGTGAGAAGTGAGATTTTAGACAGAGAAAATTCATTCTCCCTAAAGAGCAAATTCTAGCTCTGGTATAGAAAGTGATCTACGGATTCACTTGTAATAGCAGTGTTGATCACTGATTATAATCAATAATTTACTTACCTCTAGCATACTAAGCTAGAGTTTCTAACATTGGTCCGACCTGTCGGATTACCAATATCAGGAGAGAGGATCAGCTCGTTTTCGGAGACTTGAGAAGTTAGCGCAACCCACCTTGATGCCACCCAATATGTCCGATAGGGTAGACGTGCTGGAATCCCGTATGGCGAATCTGGAGGCTAGAGTTGAAGATATTCAATCTTCCATGTGGATGGTAATGGGAGAAATGCAGCAAGCTTTGCTACTAGAAATGAGCAAAATGATGGGCAAACGATCGGAGGAAGGACAAGGGAGTGACGATGCCTCAGGAAGGGGGCCCAATGTGCTAGGAGAACGGAATCCACGTCTGGGGCAATCAAATCCGATGGAACATTCCTATGACACTATGGAAGAATATAGAATGTCGGTCCGTAAGGTGGAATTACCCATGTTTGATGGGTCTGATCTTGTGGGGTGGATCGCTAGGGCGGAACTGTATTTTGAAGTTCATAATACTTCCGAACCAATAAAAATGAAACTAGCTCTCTTGAGTATGGAAGGTTCCACCATATATTGGTTTAACCTTCTTCGGGAGACAGTGAAAGAGTTGGACTGGGAGAAATTTAAGAGAGACCTTATCGATCGTTATGGAGGGAGAAGATTTGATAATCCTTTTGAAGAGCTGTCGGATTTGAGGCAGACTGATTCGGTGGAGGAATATATTGAGGCCTTCGAGTTTATCTCGTCTCAAGTGGGTCGACTATTGGAGGAGCAGTTTATGGGGTACTTCATGAGTGGCTTGCGAGCTGATATTCGAAGGAGAGTACGTACGTTTGGACCTGTGAATAGGTACCAATTGATGAAGATAGTGAGGGCGGTGGAAGATGAGGTAAATGGTGAGTACGAGGGTGTCGAAGTGCTCTCGAACGCACGTATGGACTTCACACCGAGGGAGTCCCTTTAGGGGAAATTTCTGGGTCAACCCGACCCATCGTGAGACGGAGCCTCCAAACCCGACGGGTCGTGGGAGGTATGTGGGCGGTGTTGGGGCGGGAAGAACCTGGGAACTAGCCGGGTCTCAAACCGACCCCCATGCGCAGCACCGAATGGTCGCTCCACCAATGGCGACACCCACCAGGCGATCGAAAGGTGATAGGAGGGGACCGACGGAGAGGAATCAGGGATTGCGTCATCTCTCATACCAAGAGCTCATGGATCGAAAGGCGAAGGGTCTATGTTTCAGATGTGGGGAGAGGTTTCATCCTCTTCATCAGTGTGCGAAAAAACAACTGAGATTACTGATTTTGGATGACAATGAAACCTTGAATGAGAATGGAGAAATTATCGCATTGGAAGCAGAAACTGAGGAGGAGAGTGACATAGCTCTGGAATGCCGAACCATGGGGGTGTTTGGAGTGAATGGAGCACTGATACCTGAGACTAAAACTATGCGGTTGGCAGGGAAGCTACAGGGAGTTCCAATTGTGATTCTAGTGGATAGCTGGGCCAGCCATAACTTCATTTCTCCTAAGCTGGTCAGTGGTATGAGGTTGACAATGGGGTCAAGCAAAGCATTAGGAATCAGATTGGGAGATGGCCATAGGGTGACTACTCAAGGGAAGTGTGTGGAAATTCCTATCCGGGTGGGAGACTTAGAGTGGAAGATTGATGCTTATGTCCTGGATTTAGGAGGAATGAATGTGATCCTAAGGGTTGCTTGGTTACAAACTTTAGGAAAGGTCATAGTGGATTGGAAGGAGATGACTATGCAATTCCAACATGGACAAAGTGTGCAGCTACATGGTAATGCAGGATTTCAGGCCACACCAAGGGGATAGTGTGTATTCTAAAGAGTCAGTGTGCTTACATGGTCTCCTTGCTATCTTAAA